>MVAP01000073.1:0-90024 GCA_014825765.1 Cystofilobasidium macerans | reverse complement strand
GGAGGGCGGGCGGGCGGCACGGGGGGTGGGTGAAGGGGGGGGGGGGGGGGGGGGGGGGGGGGGGGGGGGGGGGGGGGGGAGGGGGGGGGGGGGGGGGGGGGGGGGGGGGGAGGGGGGGGGGGGGGGGGGGGGGGGGGGGGGGGGGGGGGGGGGGAAAGGGGGTTTCGAGAAGACGTTTTGCCAAAACACAGCTGGGGCTACTGGCAGTGAAAGATGACCCGATTGGAAAGAGGGATGGGAAGGGGAGACGCACAGGGGGTCGTCTCGCTCGTCGTCGTCGTCGTCGGCGAGGCCGTACGCCTGGAGGTTGTGGAGGAGCTCGTCCGGCAGGAGGTTGGCCGCCCCAAAGCCGGCGAGCTCGTCATCGTCGCCCTATTGGAGAGAGCAGAGTGCCAGTTGGAAGAGACATGCATGTCAGCGGATGGGAGGGCGGATGGAGATGGAGGGGTCGGAGGGTTGCAGGCGCGGGCTCGGGATGGAGGGGGGACGCTGCGCGACCCCTTACGCATCGGATGAGCCCCCTGCTGGTCCTGCCCGACCCCTCCTTGAGAAGAGATATGAACGCAACGATGTCGATCTCTTCGAGAAAGTCGGACGCGCAGCGCGGGCACGATCTCGACCCGTCCGATTCCTGCCATTGAGATAGGGGAGAGAGAGAGAGATGATCAGGAGGCGGCCGGGGGGCGAACGTCATGATCGTCAGAGGAGGCTTACCGTATGAGGGACGACCTGTTGGCCGCACTGTCTCTCTCTTCTGTTGGTCAGCTACTGATCCCTGTCTGGACGAGAGAGACTGACCTGGTGGCAGATCCAGACGCTGTCGGCCATGGTGGATGGCAGGATGACGGCTCTCTCTCCCCGCCAACAACCACCATGGCCCAAGACTCCATCGCGCCCGACTTGGCCAACCTCCCGACCGACAACGTCCGTCCATCCTCCTCTTTCTACAACTGACCAGCTCTGACCTCGCTTCCTCGCAACAACGCCAGACCTTGTGGCCCGAGCCGCTGACCGTCCATCAGCCGCACCAGCACTCGCGCGTCTTCATCGGCCCCTTCCCTCACACCTCAGCTTCGTCCTCGTCGGCTACGACCAAGGCCCTCCCCGGCGGCAGCAACAGTAGCAGCGCGAGATCTTCTGGCGCCGGTCGCTACCTCCCGGCCGGCGAAGTCGAAGAGGGTGACGATTATCCGACGGCCAGGGGCGGCGGGCGCAAGCGCGACGTCGTCCGGCGCCAGAAGCGCAAGGTCCTCCAGCGCCGGCGGCGGGCGAGCTCAGCCGGCGAGTGGGGGGACGATGACGAAGATGACGAGCAAGATGGCGGCAGCGGCGATCCAGACCGACCCGACGATCCGGCCTCGAGGCAGGGCGGCCTGTCGAGACGCCTGCGCCGCCGAGCTCGGATCGCCTCGGTGCCGGCCGGCGAGGGATCGACAGACAATTACTCGGACGCTGGGCGGCGACCGGCGGCGCTCGTCGGCGACGCCGACGTGGGCGAGAGCCGACCTCCTTCTCCCCCGGGAAGACTCAGACGTTGGGCCCTTGACGCCCGACACGGGGGCGGGGACAGGAGCGACGGCGTCGGTGCTGCGCCGACGGCAGTGGCGGCCGCGGCATCGTCAACGACGACGACGACGGGTCCTGTTGGTTCCTCCCTCTCGCAACACGGCCGGCCAGTCACCGGTCTCTTATCGTCGTCGTCGTCATCGCCCGCAGCAGCGGTCGGCCCCGGCGTCGCGGTTGCGGTCGCCCCACCTCCGACTCAACCGACGGCCGACGAGCAGGCGCTCCTCCAGATGATCCTCGCTCCCGTCCGGGACGAGGATAGCTCGGCGCCCGCGGCTGACCGGGGCTGGTGGAAGGTCCGTTGGCAAGGCGACCGGCGACGGATGAGCGTCTCGAGTTCGATCCATGGCGGCGGCGGCGGCGGCGACGGCGGTGGCTTGCCCAGGCCGTCAGCGTTCCCTTCTTCGCCGCTCTTGGCCAAGTCGCCGCCGGCGTCGGCGTTGTCGACGACAACGACGAGAAGGACGTCCTCGATGGTGGGCGACCGACGGATGCCTTCACTCATCCCTCCGCCAACGACGCCAACGGGAGTCGGAGGACCGGAGAACGCTCCGCCGGTCGGGATCGACCCCGATGACCGCAGCAGCGGCGGCGGCGGACCCAACACGTCGTTCTCGACGACGGGCTCGACGACGCTTGTTTCCGACGTCCCTGTTCTGGGAGGAGGAGAAGGAGGAGAAGCGACGACGCTTGACGAGCCGGACAACGGCGCCCCAACCGCAACAACGACGACGGCCGCCTCCCCCTCGTCGGCGGCGCTTCTGACCGCGCCACCCTCTCGACCGTCGATCCAGCGGCCCTCGCGTCAGGCCAGTCGGAGCAGCGAGCGGAGCGCCGAGACCTTCTATTCTGCGAGGACCGAGCTCGGCGCCGGCGGCTCCGGGACCGGCAGCGGCCCCCACAGCGGCACCTCAGCGGGGTCGCCGGCGGCTCTGACGACGAGAAGACTATCCGACAACAACGACGTCGACGACGACGAGGAGGAGGATGAATGGGTAGCTGCAACCCTCGACGATCGCTTTCTCGGGGACAGCGGCCTGCCAAGCGCGAGTTCGCCCTCGGCGTTGTCGTCGAGAACGACGAGCAGCATCGAGACCTCCTTCGCTCCTTCTCCCCTTAGCGGCCCGTCCTCGTCGCCTAGAAAAGGCCTGCCTCGGATCGTCCATACCGAAGCCTCACCCAGCGTCTCCGCCTCGTCGTCCTTCATCTCCCAGACCGCTGCTCTGCCCCTCCCCCCCTCCGCCGCTGCTGCTGCAGGTACGGCTGCTCCACCCCAAGCATCCGCCCCCTACCCCGTGCCCCTCCGGTCCGCCCTCCGCCGACCGACAACGACGACCCCACCCACCCACCTCGTGCCTTCTCAGACGGTCCACTTCCCTCCAACACCGCCGACGCCAAACCCGAGCAGCCTTGGGAGGCGACTCGTCAGCGACCTCCGAGCCCGGACGGGCCCCTCGCCGATCCCGCTCGAGGAGCGAGCCGAGGTTCTTGGATCGGCCGGAGGCTTTCACCGACGCCCGACGACGACGACGACAAGGCTGATGAGGGCCAGCAGTTCGGGGTCGGCTGGCGTCGGGGGACGAGGCGCCGCAGCGACGGGCCAAGGGGTGAGCGGCGACGGGGAGCCGGCCCCGCCCGAAGAGGTCCTCAATAGGCCGGGGGGAACCGGGGTCGAAGGCGACGGAAGACCCATGGCGGCCATCCCTCGGATTGGTCAGCGTCTGGTTGACGAGGACGAGGACGATGACGTGCCGGACGACGACTTGAGGGTCGGCGATGTCCTCATGCGAGGTGTGTGTGCTCTTTCGCCCCTTTTCTCCTTCCCCTCCACACTTTCTCTAACGAAGTCGCTCAGGAATCATCATCTGACCTTCTTGCCGCCTTTCTCACCTCCTACCTCTGTTTCAATCTCAAAACGATCGCGAAACTCCCAACAGACCGGATGCTTGTCAAGAAGCAGTGGTGCCGGTCGTCGGGTCTTCCTCCGGGCTACAACGAGCAGACGCAGCGTAAGATTCCTGTTGACCGGAGCGAGGCCTGGGAGGAGCGGCTCGTCGTCCTTAAGAAAGGTCGGGTCGAGATCTACGACGACTGGGTGCGTAGCCATCCCCTCGCTTGGACTCGTTTGATTCTCTTGGGACCGAGCGTCAGCTGACTGACGTCGTCGCCCTGCAACCTTAAGGGCCTTCCATTTCGCGAGCGCTTTGTTGGAGTCAAGAAGCTTGTGCACGTCATCTATCTGCAAAAGGAGACCTCGCTCTCTCTCTGTACGTCTGGTTATGCTCTCAGCCCTTGCTCCTTCAGGCTGACGCCTATTTCTTTTACCGGCCGGCGCGCGCGCAGACTCAAACACCGACCTTACGTTCTGCTTGCTGACGCCACCGACGTCACTCAAGGACGCTCGTTCGACCCGCAGCTCGTCCGGCATCAAGTCACGCATGCCACGCATCACGCGGTCCGGTACCTCGATCTTCATCTTTAAGATCAAGAGCCGGACCCGGGCGATCGATTGGATGTGGGAGCTCTTCCTCCAGCTAAAGGGGTCTAGCGCCCTCCCGCGCTACCTCGACGTCCACGTACCGGCGTTCAATAATGCTCGCGTCCGGCTCCGCGTGCCCGCCGTCGGAGAGGACGCCGGGTTCGACAGCGTCGAGAGCGTCCTTCGTCGACTGACGCGCAAGCAGGTCATCAAGCACTGTGCCCGCATCCTGAGCGGCGTCGAAGGCTTCCGCTCGCTCCTGGTTGAGTGCGGTGCCCTTTCAGTCGCTGAGCTCGAGCAGGATGGCGGTGGCATCGTTCGCGGAGACGAGGTCGACAAGCACCTTGCGCTCGCTTGGCGGCACGGTGACCGGCTCGATTGGATCTGGGCCGACGACGATGTCCTCCAGCAGAGCCGCAATTGGAACGTCCTCGCTGGCACTGGTCCGCTTCAATCGGTACGTCATGCTCCCGAGAGTAAGGGGCGAGAGGCGCGACTCGAAAAGGATATCGGACTGGCAGGGCCCGTAAGCGGCCGCGGTGCGCCTTGGCTGACCTACCTTGAGCGTCACTGTCCCCGCACTCTACAGCTGACGCAGCCGGCCAAGCTCGAACTCCGTTTCGCGCGACACACGGCCTCAATCCTCCACCTCAAGTCGGGTACGCGCGTGACTGAGCCCCCTGCCGTCGAGGGTTACCTCCACCGGATCCGGCCGAAGACGGGCGTCAAGACGCTCACCTACCTGACCGTCCAGTACGTCGCACCGTCAAACTCGTCGTTCTTCTTTCGTTCGTGGGGTTCAGTCCGCTGAGCTTAACTCAATCGACACCGTTCATTCCTCCATAGCGACGGCTGCATCTTCATCTGCAGCCCCATCAAGGCCCACCCGCCGACTCCACCTGCGGATCTCGAACTGGACGAGAAGGCCCACCTGGAGCATGAGCGGCCGACGACTGAGGCCGGCTTCAAGACGGCCGAGCGTATTCGCGCGATCCAGCAGATCCTTGGCTCGAACGGCTTCCTGGACTTTCGCGACATCGAGTCGGTCGCGCGGGCGACGACCGAGCACGTCCGCCGTCCGCGACCTGCCTCCCGGCGGTCCTCGGAGGAGAACGAAGACGTTCACCGGGACGACAATGACGACGATGACGACGAAATCGAATCGGATGATGAGGGCTGGGAGAGCCTTAGTGACGACGAGCGCGATCCCGGCGGCGACGAGGGACTTAAGGCCGTTGAGGACCACAAGACGGCTTTGGAGCGTCGGCAGATAGTCGTCCGGCTAACCAACGGCGATTCGTTTGTGTTTGAGGTGCGTGGCCTCGTCGGAGGGAAAGGGCTTGTTAACATTATATTCCGTGCTCAGACTTACGCTCGAGCTCTTGCTCGCTGGTTTTTCCAGGCCCACTCTGCACTCGTCGCTCGCGAGTGGATCGAACGTCTTAATTCGCTCCGTATCTACTGGACCGAGAAGCACCTTGAGGAGGCCCAGCAGGAGATGGAGGTCTCACGGTCGACTCGAATCCGTCTGCCGGCCGGCCTCTTGGGTTCCAAACAACGCCAGTGGGATAGCGACGACGAGCTCGAGGACCCGGACGACCCGCCGGCCTACATCGAGGACTTTTGTCGGTCGCCGTTATGCTCTTGCCTCCTTGAGAGACGTTTTAGCTGACCCTTTGCTGAGGCTCGCCCTCTTTGCAGGGAACTGGTGCGTACTCGACGCCTGCCGGCCGATCGTCAAGGCCGGCCGACTCTTCAGCAAGCGTCGGCACTGGCAGTTCCGCGCCAAATACAACATCCTCGTCCACGGCCACCTCGTTCAATTCTCGCTCGACCTCGACCGGCCAATCCACACGCGCTCGCACCGCTTCTTCCTCATCGACGCCTACGTTTACACCGGCTACCTCGCCCAAGAAGGCCTGCCGCCGTCTTCGAACGAGGCGGCCTATCTCGGCAAGGGCGAGCCGCGACGGTACGCCGATGGTTTCCAAACCGATGACGGAAGTGAGGGTGAGCAAAGTTCGAGGCTTTCATCCGGTCGCCTGCCTTCATACGACCATCGCTGACCAGGCTCCAACTCCTGACTGCAGACACCGTCCTCGTCATCTGGTATCGGCCGCACTTCGTCACAGCCGATAAGAAAAAGTACATTGCCCGGGCCCAGCAGGACGCGACTTACGTCCCGCCAGCACTCGGCAACTCAGGCCACCGGAAGCTCGTCCTCCGGGCCCGATCCAAGCTTGAGCGCGACGCCTGGGCCAATGCGCTCAACCTCGAAATCGAACGCCTCGCCCGGCGGCGCAAAGACCGCGAGGATCGCATCCGCAGCACTGGCAACGTCCTTTGACGAGGAATCGCCAAGCTCAACTTCAGGCGACCTTTCCTTCCTTTGCTCTTCTTTTACGTTCGCTCCTTCTCTTCCTGCTCTCTCCCCATTCTCACGACTTCAGACCTTACGAATTCCTGGCTCGGCTCCTCACGACTATCACGACTAAGAGATACACATGGATTGAGCGGCGCTCTGGACGTCTAAAACAAGGAGAACGTGGGAGGAGGGGACAAATTAGCGCCAGCCAAGGCTGGCGAGCTGGTAAAGCTCAAGATGCAAGCAGCGACGAGGAGATGAAAGCTATGGGCAAGGCCGGAAGCTGCGAAAGCTGGCACAGAGGAGGGAGGAGCAAGATGGCTGGCACACGGAACGATCCGAAAACAGACCAGTTGAGGGAAGAGATTCTAGCCGAGGAGGGATGCGACGCAAGCGGCAACGGCGAGCGTCAAGCCAGCCCCAAAAGCCTGGCGGACGACGGGCGAGGCGGCCGATCCGGGGCCGGCGTTGGCCTGGTCGGCAGAGCCCGCGGCAGCGTTGGTGGCTGAGGCCACGGCGGCGCTCGCCGAGCGCTCTGCCGATCCCGACTGGGTGCGGGACAGGCCGGACGAGACGGAGCCCGCGGCGGACGAGACCGCGGACGAAGAAGCGGCGGATGAGGACGAGGCCGCGGCGGATGATTGCGGAGCGGCGGCGAGGGTGACGACAGTTGTGTTGGTGATGCCGATCGAGCCGTCAACGGCCGACGAGCCGGTGAGCGCGTTCTTGTACTGGGGCAGGCCAAAGGCTCCCGGAATGTCGGTCAAGTTCCAGCCCTGGCTGACCATTGACGGGTAAACGTTCTTGAAGACGGTCACGCAGTTGTCGTAAAGCTCGTGCTGGAGCCTACCGTTGGGGCGATGTCAGCTCGGCCGCAGAACGGGCAGTTGTCTGAATGATACGCACATCATCAGTCCGGGCGACTTGGGTCCGTCAACAAAGCCCTGGACATTGCCTGCGGTACCGAAGAGCAAGCGGTCAGTCTCCCGAGAATTGAAAGTTACGAAAAGACGCCAAGACGAACCCTGGATGGTAGCCATGTTACCGTTGGTTCCAAAAGTCCAGTCGGCGCTGAGGTTGGGCCAGGCCTTGGGTAAGCGAGGCATGTCATAGTAAAGGCGCGCCGGTCCTTGAGCACGCACCTGTCCTGGTTCCAGATGATGGTATGGAGGCCGAAGACCTCGCTAGCGATGGCTCGGACGCGGTTGTCAACGTCGCCGAAAGGCGGGCGCTGTCAACAGACGGATTATATCAGTGCATGCTGACGCGAACACCAAAGGCAAGGGGGAGGGAAGACGCACCCAAAACGATGGGATGCGGCCACCGTTCATGTCAGCGAGGACTGAAGGGATCGAGTCATATGCGAAGTCAGCTTCGTCTGGCCGTGTCGTCCGGCAGCGAGCTGCAAGATGCGCACCCTGCATAGTCCAGCCGAGCTCGCCCAGCAGCTCCTCATTTGTCTGTCCGCTCGAGTAGCCATGCGTCCATGAATGGACGCCGAACGTTTGGTCAGGGATTTCGCGGGCTTGCAGCGCAATGTCCTGATGAAGAGGAAGGTACGGGACGTCAGCGAGTGAGTCGTATCTCACTGACAGAATAAAGAATGGTTGACGAACGGTGTTAGCGACAACATTTGCACCTGTCATGTGCGTCAGGGTCAGCTCAAGCTTACTAAGGCAACGTCTACAAGCACGAATCGCACCGATGTAAAAGTGCGTGGCGGGCTGCTTCTTCTCCTTGAAGAACTCGTTGAGCTCGCGGCCCGGGGGAAGAGGCCCATCGTCTTGCGAGATCTGAAAGGGTGAGGACAGGCCAGATTGGATCAGCCGCTCGCATATCATAGTCCGGAACGAGCAGAAGGTATGAGGATGAGACGCACGCCAATGTATCCATCCGGTGCGTTGATGAAGTCGGAGGCCGCGACCTGGGCGACGAGAACAGGGTGGGAATAGGTCAGCCCGTCAACCTCGTGCTGGACCGCCTTTCGGTATGGAACTGACGCAGCCGACGGTGTAGTGGCACCGCCCCGGGTCGCTGGGAGCCACTCCGTCGGAGTATGAAGGCCTGCCGAGGAAGACACAGAAGGATAGCAAGGAGGAAAGGCGAGTTGAAGCGAAGCATCAGCTCTCAATCACCCACTGCGGGCGCCTTACGCGTCGAAAGCACATCAGGGACGCACCAGCCAGCGTTGAGCGTCGCAACCGGGATATTAGGGATCTTACCCTGTTTGACGACCGCAGCGAGAGCATCAACCCATTCCTGCTTGGGCTTCGGAATCGAGCCGGCGGGAGGGTACTGAGCCTTCCACTCTGCCGGCGCGGCGTAAGGTCGGACGAGAGGCCAGGGGGCATGTTAGTCGGAAGGTCTATCGACGTAGCGAGCTCGACAGCCGATAGGCTTAAGCGGGACCGCACGTACCGGCACTGCCGACCTCGGTGGCCTGGCGCGAGAAGAGCTTTGCCACCTGGTCGTCGGAGGGCATGGCGTGGGCGACCTGGGCGGCGAGCGTCGAGGCGACAGCGAGCGCCGGGAGGAGCGAAAGGGCGACCATGGCTTGAGCGTCGACGGAAGCGAGTCTTTGAGTTTGGAGCGAGGGACGGGTGAATCAGGCAGGCAGAGAGAAAGAGCAGATACAGGCGACAAGTGTGCAAGAGAGTGAGTGAGAGAGAGAGAGAAAAAGCGAGCGGGCGACGGGGGCAGGCTCGTTGAACGGCGGTTCGGAGGGTTGCGCGTGCGAATGCCCGCGCGCACGCGGAGCCGAATTGGTTTGTTTTCATGACAGCAGCTTGGCGCGTAGCGGCGGTTTGTCACGGCGATGGAACGGCGGCCCCTTCGAGCGGACCTCGTCTAGCTGAGCTAAAGGCATTGCGGAGCAGGAGCCCAATCTTGACGGCACAGAGTGAGCGAACCTCCGATAAGCAGGTCGAATCAAGACTGCTTCGCAAGTACGGTGAACCGGCGGGTCGGGTCGTGCGGGGCTTCACGTCCTTGCGTACGTGCGTACGGGCGCGTCTCGTGCACGTCACTCACGGTCAGAAAGTACTTCCGCAGGGCACGTACTAGGTCGTCACCGTCGCGCGACTTGTCTCACGAGCGCCGATCCTCAGATCAGGGAGTTTTGAAAGCATCACTCAAAAAGCTGTCGACAGCGAGAGACATGATCCAAGTAAGGGTCGAGGCTACAGGTGCGAAGCGGTGTGGGCAATCCAGGCTGGAAACGTGCGACTCCGATGTGACAAGATGACAAAAGTGGAACACACTGAGTAGAAGGAGGAGCTCACAGCAGCGAGCTAAAGACGGCCGCAACAAGGAGCGAGATGCCGGCGCCAAAGACCGACTGCCGGGTGACAGGTGAGGCGGCTGAAGATCCGCTCTTAAGGTCGGCGGATGAGGACGAGCCCGAGTTCGTGTTGCTCTTTGCGGCTGCCGAAGAGTTGACCGCCGATGATGACTTGGTGGCCGAGCCAGCAGCCTTCGACGCACTGGAAGCAGCGGCCGAGGAGGTGACCGACTTGGCGGCACTTGATAGGTCAATCATCGTGGTGTTGGTGATATCGATTGAGTTCACGACGTCCGACGAGCCAGTCAGGGCATTCTTGTACTGAGGGAAACCCCACAGGCCCGGGATATCAGTCAGATTCCAGCCCTGGGAGATCATTGATGGGTAAACGTTCTTGAAGACTTTGTAGGGTACGCAAATCGTGAGAGAGTGTTCAGTCTCTACCCTGGACATCCATGAAAGGCATTACAACGCACCCTCGACACATCCGTCGTACAGCTCGTGTTCAAGCATGATGAGGCCGGGAGATTTGGGCCCGTTGACGAAGCCCTGGACGCTTTCTACAGGGAAGGGAGGTAGCAATCGGTTAGCCTCGCAAGCTTGGATACAAGACAGCAGCGCAGTGACCCACTCTGGATATCCTCTTGCTTGCCGGTTGTTCCAAGGGTCCAATCCTCGCTGTCCTGATTCCAGACGACTGTGTGGAGACCAAAGACCTCGCTGGCAATCGCGCGGACGCGGTTGTCAACGTCACCATACGGCGGGCGCTGCGAAGGAGGTTGTTAATCAGCGGTCGAGATTATCACGCATCTCAACTAGTCATTTTGGCGCACCCAGAATGCGGGGATGCGGCCGCCGTTCATATCGGCGAGAACTGTGGGGTGAAAAAGAGCAAGCAAATTTGAGAGGCTTGACTGTCAGCCACGGGATACAAAAGTAGTACCTGAACCGCATGCAGTCAGCGCACCTTGCATCGTCCACCCGATCTCGCCGAGAAGTTCTTCGTTCGTAAGGCCGCTCGAATAATTATGCGTCCAAGTGTGGACTCCAAACGTCTGGTTGGGAATATCGCGGGCCTGAAGCGCAATGTCCTTTAAGAGCGGGGCAAAGCGAGACGTCAGCAAGCGCAGGTGTCGCAATCTGTATGATATCAAAGCCGTGTGAGGAACGCACTGTGTTGGCTACGACGTTTGCCCCTGTGTGATGGGATCATTCAGACCCAGATGTCAGCGGAGAAGATTGGCAGATAAAGGTCCCTAATCAGTTAAGCTGACCGATGTAGAAATGGGTGGCAGCGATCGACTTTTCCTTGAAGAAGTCGTTGAGCGCCCGGCCAGGAGGGAGGGGTCCGTCGTCTTGCGAGATCTTGGAGAGTGACAGGACAAGTCAGTTGGTGTGGTCACAGTAAATCGAAGACAGGGCACCGCGCGGTTTCACGGACACCTATATGACCGTCCGGAGCATTCACGTAATCCGTCGCTGGATGGCAACCATATGAGCCGTGGCATCGCGACTGATCAGTGGGTAAGACTCCATCTGAGTACGAAGGGCTTTTGAGAAAGAATAGACGGCATGACGAGAGGTGTCAGGCGCTGCCGAGGGCGACTGCTGACGTAAATACGCAAGAAGCACGTACAGGCCGTCCTTGATTGTCGCTACCGGGAAGTCAGGAATCTTGCCCTGCTTTTTGACTTCGGCGAGCGCATCAATCCATTCCTGCTTGGGCTTGGGAGTGGCGCCGGCAGCAGGGTACTGGGCCTTCCACTCTAACAAGAATGCAATATCGAATGATGATCAGCAACGTTACCTCATTGGTATCGCTCTGACAGAGGAAAACAGCCACGCGCACCTGCGCTCCCAACCTCGGCCGTCGAGCCGCGCTTGAAGAGGCTGGCGACCTGCGAGTCGAGTGGCATGGCAGATGCGAAGGAGGTGGCGAGGGCTGAACCGGCGGCAATCGCCGAAAGGAGCGGCGAGAGGGCGACCATCTAGGGCAAGGCAAGGGCGGCGTGAGGCGAATGACAGAAGGGCAGGAAAAAGAGATGAGGTCGAGGAAAAGGTTGAGCCAGCAAGATCCTAGCCCTTTTGTGCTGTTGAGTCCATGATCGGGAGGTTGCAGACGTGACCGAGGCGGTCTGTCGCGGCGATGTCCTCGCACGCCCTGCTGCGCGCCCTTGCGTTGCGGGCGGCTCCGAATTTAGACTGCCGACGCCCACCACTCTGGGCAGGCCCTTGCAACGGTATGCGGATGAGTCGTCTTGACTTGTCACCCGTTGGCACTCAACGGAAGTCGGCCGTAGGCTACCGAATACCCACCGAACCGGGCCCAGTAGAGCGGCCCGCCCTGCTTTCCGAGGCCGGTGACCACTCCTCTCCAAAGAAATGTCTACCTTTTCGGAGCAGCCGGTGACCGTCTGACCGAGCCTCGGGCTACCGTACAACGTAGATGCATGACAGAGATCAAGAAAAAGGCGGCCGCGCGGCGACCGTCGCTGCTGCGTCTGTCGCTTGCTTTAGCTAACCTTGATGGGCGAGCCGTCATGGAGCTCCCTCTTGACGGCGCTGAGGCCAGAGCCGTTCAGAAGGATTGGAGGAGGGTTGTCGGTCGCAGATGAGGTGCCGGTTGTCGCTGCTGGTTTGATCGGCGAGCTGCCGGCGGGGTCTCCGCCGACGGCGCCAGACTTCTTGCTCGGCGTTCGTTTGGCCTTGGGTGGTGCGTTCGGATCCTTAGGCGGCCGCTTCCAATTGCCCTTACTAGTAAAGATGAGCAGAGAGGGGGGAGGGAGGGGGAGAGGAGTCGCGCGCAACAGGTCAGCGGCTAGAAGATAGGCGGTAGCAGTGGATAGCACTTGGAACGCACCCGACGCCGGTCGCCTTGCTCTTCTTTTTGAGCGGCGCGTGCTCGCGCCGACCTCGAATCTCGGCGGCGGCCGCTGCGTGCGCCTCCTTTTTGCGCTTTGCTGCGGCAACGCTCGCAGAGGAGGCCATTGGGATTTGCGACAAGGTGCCGAGCTTCTTGAGCAGAACTGGGTCGAAGTGATCCTCAGGCAGTGTCGTCGACTGCGGCAGCGAGCTGAGCGTCGGCTGGGCAGTAGCTGGCGGCGGAGACGGACCCTCTGTCGGCAAGGGCGTCGGAAGAATTTGCGCCGAGCCGGCAGGGGAAGGCGCAAGCGAGGCGTCTGCCATTGTGATATCCATCACCGGCTCGCTCGCGGCTGTCGAGTTGGCCGGCGTGGGCAAAGCGGTCGTCGTCGCGGCTGTCGACGGCATCGGGACTCCTGACGATGAGAGAGGTGCGGGTAGTGGCTTACGGAATTCGGACTCGTAGAAGGGCCGGAGGAGGCCAATTTGCAGCGGGACGTCGGACAGGGCAAATCGGACGAAGTCAGGCGGCGGCGGATGCTCGAGCACTGGCTCCGGACGTCTGCAGGGATCGGACAGCTGGGTCAGCCGTCGTTGACTATGCCTCAGCAATAGGATTGCAGGCTGGACGTACGCGCGCAAGGGGCCAGGGAGGCCCTTCTCGCTTGAGCCATGGAAGAGCCTGGACGGAACGCTAAAGGAGGCGAGTCCGAGCTCCTTATCAAGACCGAGCTCGCGGAAGCCAAAGAAGTCCTCGCCGAGATCCTCGGCAAAGTTACTGAAGCAGGAGGGGGACTGTGTCAGATGCTGACGACACTCGTTCGCAGCGGACAAAGCCGTCAAGACTGACGACATGAACATCTCGCCATCGCCCGCAAAGAGCATATCGTCCTCAATGACGGTCGACTCCATCTGATCCAGGGAATAGGGCAGAGTTTGTTAGTGACTGTTGCTGACACAATTGAGGGGTGGTAATGCAACTCACCGTGTCGGTGTAGGCAACCTGCATTTTCTTCGCGAGCTCGGCAATCTTGACGCCGTGGCGCTCAACATCATCTCGCGCGTACTGCTCCAGTTGGTTGACGTCCCGCGTGCCGTTTTGATAGAGCGTGTGTAGGACCATTTCCTCGGCCGACATCTTGGAGGCCTGCGTATCGGCGTAAAAGCGCAGCGTCCGACCTAAGTTGGTGAGAAAGGCCGTCGTCATGTCGGTGATAGCGTCCAGCGCCGTCTGCTGGGAGCCTGATGGGGCGGCGGGCGCACATGACAGTTCAGCAAGGATTCTATGAGCGCCTGGGCGGGTCTCAGAACGGACCCTCGAAGCCGGCGTGCGCAAGCAGCGTCCCGACCGAGAGCTGCATGCCCTGCATAGCTTGTTCTGTCGACACCTCTGGCCACCTTGGGCGCGTTGCTCTAGGATCGCTCGGCAACCGTCGGCGGCGCTCCACCTCGATCCGCCGCGCCTCACGTGCTTCGTCGGGCTCGTCCACCTCGTCATCTTCAGCTCCCGTCGCTGGCTCGGGCAATGGCGGAAGGTTGAGCCCGCGCTTACTCGGCGAGGTCGCCACATCGCCTCCGTCGAGCGCCGCCATCTTGACGTGCAGGCGCTGAACCTTGTGCAGCGCAGCGATGTTTTGGTAGATTTGGGCGGCCAGCGAAGGCCGCTTCTCGGCCGCTGTTGGCCCTGGCGGTGGAGGATCGGTCGAGGAGGGGATAGCAGGCGGCGGAGGGGGCTGAGGTTTGGAAGCAAGACGACTGCTCACGAGCCGAGAGGCTCAGTCAGTCTGCGATATAGGCTAGCTTTCGTCGGCCGGGAGCTAACGCACCTGACGTCGCCCCTACTCGGCCCGATCCCCTTCCTCCGGCGCCTGTGAAAATCCGGCGCCATCTGCGGGATCTGAGGCACACCGGCCCGAAGCATGTCGTCGTTCTGGACGTGCTTCCACCAACGGCCGTCGAGGTCTTCATCGACCTCACTTGCCGAGGCCGCGGGCGAGCGCACGTCGAGCGTCGACGACTCTCCTGCCGGTTCCTCCCAGGGTGTCGTCTTGACGTTGCGGAGGCTGTGGCGAGCCTTCTTGAGACCAACCGTCGGCTTCTTGGGCTTGTACGCTGTCTGCGGCGGGCCAGCCGGAATGCGCGACGGCCCGGCTATCGGGTAGGGCGAATCGGCCAGGTCCTGATCGAGCTCTTGGAACTGCGCCATCGAGGCCGCCGTCCGCTGGAGCGCTGACCGCGTCGCAAGTGGCGGCGAGCGCGGTCGCATAGTCGCCTGCGAGGCCGTGCTGTCGGTCCGGCTTCGCTTGTTCTTGATGAGCCGGCCCTTCGCGTCCTTCTCGCGCTTGGCCACCACCTTGACGGCTTTGGAACCGCCGTTGACGAGCTTGAGCTTCTTGGCTGCCGCCTCCTCATCGCTGTCATCGTCGTCCTTGAAGTCAAGCTCGGCCAGCGGGTCCTTCTGCGTCGCAGCTGCCTCGACTAGGAACTCGAGGTGATGGTCGGCCTTACGCTTCATCTGGATGGCACAGTTGCGGATCGGATGGGTCTTAGGAGTAACAACAGCAAAGCCATGAGGCGTCAAGAAGCGTCTGGCAAGGCTGCGAGGGCATCAGCGGGACGCACGGGTGACGAATTATAGAGCAGGCAGTTGTCCCAGATGAGGTCGAGATCGGCCTTGAACTCGGCCTTTGTCTTATAGACCCGCGTCTTGACCTTCTTCAGGACAGTGCCGAGGTCCATCGGGTGCTTGACGACTGGGCGTGAAGGGACGAGGGTGAGCGATCAATGATGCAGCTGCGGGGAGGCAGACGCGTCGGCGAGCGGGGCGACGGACCGAGATGGTAGTCGCGCACGTCCTTCTTCGAGACAGGCTTGAGAAACCAATGGGCGTCGGGCTGAACAAGAGGCGTGCGGTCGTCAGCTAGCTTGCAGAGGCTGAGATGGCAGCGGCGAGACCCTATTCGAATGCGCAGGCGGAGTAGTGGCACGTACCGTCGTCCGGAGCTCATTGACGACCTTTTCGAGCGAATCGTACCAGTCGTCGCTGCCCTTAGTCTCCTGGCGAAGCGGTGCAGCCTCAAATTGTCAGCCCGGCTGTTAGCTTTCGCGCTGCAAGTAGGTGAGGACGGACCCGGCCCTCCTGGACGTCATTGAGGAGCTGCTTGAGCTCGAGCTCGTTGAGCCCGAGCCGCGCCTGCCGGCTCTCGAGCGCCTGAAGGAGATACTGATGCGAAGTCGACGTCGCGAGCGACGGGGTGTCAGTAAGGTGCGTCGATTGGAAGTCCAAGGTAGCCAGAGTCTGGTTGCGCCTGTGACGGACCTTCATCCGGCTGGCAGGCAGACGAGCTCGATGAGGTGACGCCGAGGGTCGGGTCGGCGCGGCCGGAAGCGCTCGAGACTCGCGAGCGCGCGCGCGCGCCAGAGGGCGAAAAGAAGGGCCGGAAGGGAGACGTCGGCTTTGAGCCGGGCTCACAAGCCGTCCACCAGGTCGACGGGCGACGGCGAGCGGGCGAAGAGAGAGCTGAGGAGCGGTTGCTGGTGGATGGCGTCCTCGGTCGCACAAGCGAGAGGCGTGACGGCGAGGAGGGCCGGGCAGGGGAGGAGGCGAAGGGCGGTCGTGATGGGCGTCGGCCGGCGCGCGCCCAAGCCCTCTGCCGGCCGCGCCTGCCTGTAGGAGCGATCGCGCCGCGCGCGAAAGGAGCTCGAGTTCAAGGGCCCCGCCGTGCTACTGCTAGGCGATTGCAGGACTACTCACTTTCGCCGCACTCGGGGCAATCGGCCGTGGTTGAACATGCTGATAAAACTAACGGAAGGAGAGCGAGAGACCGTGAAGTGGAGATGATACAACCGTGTCAAAAGTGTGGAAACCTGTGATGAGACCGGGAAGGGGAGGGAATCGGACGCCGCTCTACCCGCGCCGCCGCCGTCGCTGGATGGGGGAGCTACTCCCCTCCTCTTCTCCCTCTCTCTCCTCGTATGAGCGCCCGCGCGCACTCGCACGCCGCTTCTGGATAGCCCGCGCTCTCACTTCTTGATGAGCGTCAGGAACTCTTCGCGCGTCTTGGCCTGGTCGCGGAAGCAGCCGAGCATGGTCGACGTAATTGTCGTCGCCCCGGGCTTTTGAACGCCGCGCATCGACATGCACATGTGCCTGAGAGAGAAGAGCGGTATTTGATCAGTCACCAAGTCAAGATGTCAAGGTGGCGCGGTTCGGGCCCAGAAACGCACGAGGCCTCCATGACGACGGCGACGCCTCGCGGCTTGATCGCCTCTTGGATTGCGACCGCAACCTGCTTCGTCAGGCGCTCCTGGACCTGCAACCGGCGCGAAAAGGTCTCGGCGATCCGTGCGAGCTTGGAGATGCCGAGGACAAGCTTGTTGGGGATGTAGCCGATGTGGATCTATTGGCCGGCCGATCGGCGCGAAAGTCAGCGTGGCGGAACGCGCTGCACAATGAAGGCTACTAGACGCACGACACCGGTGAAGGGTACCATGTGGTGCTCGCACAACGATGAGATCGTGATGTCACGGACGAGGACCATCTCCTCGTGATCCTCAGCAAAGACGGCGTCGTTGATGACATCTGCCGGGCCGAAGGAGAGACCGAGAGGTCAGCTGAGAATCCTTGTACTGCCGCGCTCGAGCAAGCAACGGATGAGACCGACCCGTCAGCTTCTCTTCGTAGCCCTTGGTCATCCACAGCAGCGCCTTCGCGTAACGGTCGGGCGTCCGGAGAAGCCCTTCCCGGTCCGGATCCTCACCGATGCACTCGAGTAGCGTGCGGACAGCTGCCGACAAACGCGCGACATTGGCCTCGGCCTCTTCCGGAGTCGAGTGCAGCCGGAGATGCGAGTTTTTGGCTGTAAGTAGAGCAGCGGCGAGCGTTAATGTGCGAGTAGGATGTCAGACAAGCCGACAACTGGCAGCGAGAAACTTGAGGCTAAGGTTACGGACCTGGCCAGCCGAGGCCATTCTGGTCCGGAATGAGCGCATTCAGCACGCCAGTCGCCACCTTTGCATTCTCCTGCTCCTGCTCGCGGGCCGGCAGCGGCTCATCATTACGGGGGGTTGGCGGTAGGGACTCTGGCCGGAAGCCGTAGCCCTCGTGGTGCGGGAAGCCGGCGGTCGAGACCGCGCGAGCAAAGTTGTCATTCTGGTTCGGGTGCCGGGGGGGCAGTGCGGGCGGGATAGCACCCAGTTGACCTGCGGAAAGGGAAGGCACAAATGGAAATCAGCACAAGGAGGCCGAGCTCGGTGGAGGCCGATGGTGTGACCAGGCCAGACGAGCCTCACTGGTCGACGCGGCTGGACCGCTGCCGAGCGCGACGCCAGCCCGACCCTTCTCCCAAGCGCCCGTGTGGCTGTCGCCGAGCCTCTCGAGATTCTCGACCCGTCGCTGAGCGTCCTCGCGGTCTTTGGCCTTGCGCAGGGGCGAGGCGTCGGGCCGGGCGTTCATTGCGAGGTTTTCGAGCCGGAGCGCGAGGTGCGAGGCCGAGGGCGAGGTTGAGGGCGACGCCTGCGGACCAACGGTAGCCGTCGAGGCCGCCGGCTCGGCTGCGATCTTTCCAGCAGGGATGTCCATTTGTCTTACTTGAGCCGCGAGGCGAGGTGAGGAGCCAGAGATGGTGGATTGAGGCAGGGGTCGGAGGGACCAGCATGCCGCCAGGTCGGCCGCCAGCAGCCAGCGCGAGCGCGCGGCAGGGGGCGAATGTAAACTCCGCCGGCTGGCGCTGGGCTGTCGAGTGGCCGCTTCGCCTCGCTCTCCTCGAGCCTCCTCACCCAAACTTCGTTCCCGCCAGCTCCGATTTCTCCGGCATCCCCATTGTCCGGTCTGCCTCGATCCGTCGCAGTCAGAGAGACAAGACCTTTCGACTCGAGCTTTCGCTCTAGCTGCTTGCTCACCTTCCAGCAGCAAGCGCCGCCGTCTCTCCCCCTCGACCGTCCACCGTCTCTCTCCGGTCCTCGACCGCGTCTACGATGGCTGCCCCCCTTGTCCCGCCCATGCCGGCGCCGGCTCCGGCTTTCTACAACCTCTCGCTTGCGCCGCCGTCCTCCATCTCAGCCTCGGTTGCCGGCGCCTTCTCGGGCCGGCCAAAGACGCAAGAGATTTGCATCTCGCGCGGCACCCGACTCGAGATCCTTCGCCCGGATCCGGCGACTGGTCGAGTCGAGGCCGTCTTCGAGCAGGAGGTATTCGGCACGGTTCGCAGCTTGATGAGCTTCCGGCTGACAGGCGCGTCGAAGGGTGCGTGCCTTGCGCTGAGTGCCAGTTGGCACCTTTGGTTCTACCGGCTCCCTCTCGCAGCTCGCTGACCTTACCTACGCTTCCTCAGACTACATCATCGTTGGTTCCGATTCAGGTCGGATTTCAGTCTTCGAGTACGTCGAGTCGCCTCATCCGGCCTTCAAGCGGCTTCATCTTGAGACGTTTGGCAAGTCGGGCTCGCGGCGGATTGTGCCTGGTCAGCACCTCGCGGTTGACCCCAAGGGTCGGTCAGTCATGATCGGTGCTGTCGAGAAGGCTAAGCTCGTCTACGTCCTTAACCGGGATGCGGCGAGCGAGCTCACGATTGGCAGTCCGATGGAGGCTCACAAGAACAACGCAATCATCACGAGCATGGTCGGCGTCGACGTCGGGTACGACAACCCATTGTACGCTTGCCTTGAGGTTGACTACTCGGAGAGCGACCAGGACCCGACCGGCGAGGCCTTCATCAACGCCGAGAAGGTGCGCGCCAGCTCTTTCTCAGGTTCGGAACGAGCGCTGCTGACTGACCGACCTCTGTCGCCTCGCCAGATGCTCACATTCTACGAGCTCGACCTCGGCCTGAATCACGTCGTTCGCAAGTGGAGCGAACCGACCGACCCGCGAGCCAACCTCCTCGTTCAGGGTACGTGATCATCACTTCTCCGAGACCAGGCTTTGCGGCTGAGCTGTTCTTTTTTCCGCTCGTCTGCTAGTCCCGGGAGGCCAGTCGGCGACGACCGATCGCTGGGAGGGCCCGTCGGGCGTGCTTGTCTGCTGCGAGAACTACATCATCTACCGGCACATGGATGCCCCTCAGCACCGGGTGCCGATCCCGCGCCGAAGGTATCCGAAGGGCGTCGCCGACTCGGATGGCGAGGAGCGCGGCATCATCATCGTCTCGGCCGTTATGCACAAGATGAAGGTGCGAGCACAGTCTGTGCTGTTCTGCCGAGCCGCAGCGCTGACCCTACATCGCGCCTCCCTCACCTTCTCCAGGGTGATTTCTTCTTCTTGCTCCAATCGGAAGAGGGTGACCTGTTCAAGGTGACCATCGAGCACAAGGACGAAGAGGTCCTCGACCTCCGCATCAAATACTTTGACACCGTCCCTGTTGCCTCTGGCCTTTCGATTCTCAAGAGCGGCTTCCTGTTTGTGGCCGCCGAGTTCGGCAACCACCAGCTGTACCAGTTCCAGAAGCTTGGAGACGATGACGACGAGCCCGAGTTTGCCTCGTCGTCGTACCCCAGACTCGGCATGGTCGACGGCCCGCTCCCGTCGGCTTACTTCACGCCGCACGAGCTCGACAACCTCGCCCTGACGGACGAGCTCGACTCTCTCGCGCCCGTAGTTGATGCGCGCGTCCAGGGCCTCCTCGACAACCAGGACACGCCCCAGATCTTTGCGGCCTGTGGTCGCGGTTCGCGCAGCGCGTTCAAGATGCTTCGCTACGGACTCGAGGTGGCCGAGACAGTCAGCAGCGAGCTGCCAGGAGTGCCCCAAGCTGTCTGGACGACCAAGCTGACGGAGGATGGTGCGTACCGCGAGGTCCTCCTCGGGTCTGCCTCTCTTCGACGCTGATCCCTCTGCCTTCCTTCGCATACAGACGAGTATGACTCGTACATCGTTCTTTCGTTCGTCAACGGCACGCTCGTCCTCTCGATCGGTGACACGATCGAGGAGGTCTACGACACTGGCTTCCGGTCCGACGCCCCGACGCTGGCTGTTCAGCAGCTTGGCGCCGACTCGCTCCTCCAGGTGACGCCGCACGAGATTCGGCACGTGCTCGCGAACAAGGAGAAGAAGAAGTGGCCTGCGCCTGAGGGTACCTCGATTGTTGCCGCCTGCACCAATAAGCGCCAGATCTGCGTCGCACTCGATTCGGACGAGCTCGTTTACTTTGAGCTCGACGCCGTCGACGGCAGCCTCAACGAGTACCAGGACCGCAAGGCGCTTCCGGCTGGCGTGACGTGCATGAGCATGGGCGAGGTCCCCCAGGGCCGTCAGCGGTCACTTTTCCTGGTGCGCGCTCTCAAAACGAAATGACCTGCTGCCACATGCTGACCACAGATCGTGTACTCTCCGTCGCTAGGCGGTCGGCTGTGCGAACCAGACGGTCCACATCATCTCGCTCGACGCCGACAACACATTTGCGACGCTCAGTCTGCAGGCACTCACGGCTGTCCCCTCGTCGATTTGCATCGCCGAGATGGTCGACACCTCGATCGACAAGAACCACCCGAGCATGTTCCTCAACATCGGTCTTGAGAACGGCGTCTTGCTCAGGACGGTGATCGACACGGTCAACGGCCAACTGACCGACACGCGCCAGCGCTTCCTCGGCTCCAAGCCGGCCAAGCTTGTCCGCGTCGACGTCTCTGGCCAGCCGGCCGTGCTTGCCCTTTCGAGTCGGTCGTGGCTCAATTACTCGCATCAGGACCTGCTGCAGTTTGCGCCGCTCATCTACGACAACCTCGACCACGCCTGGACGTTCTCGGCCGAGCTCTGCCCGGAAGGCCTGATCGGCATCGCTGGTAGCACCCTCCGGTAAGTTGGCAGTGCGGGGCGGCTGACCTTACGTGAGCGCAAGAATGCTGACCGCTGCTGTCACGCCAATGTCCGCTTGTAGCATCTTCACCATCCCCAAGCTAGGCGTCAAGCTCAAGCAGGACGTCACGCCCCTCTCCTACACCCCTCGCCGCTTTGTCTCGCACCCGACGAGTAAAGTTTTCTACGTCATCGAGTCGGACCACCGCACGCACTCGCCATCGGCGCTCAAGCGCATCGCGGCCGAGAACGTCTGTCCCTTTCGATCAGTTTGTCACTGCAGCGCGAGGGCTGAATTATGTTCCACATCCCGCAGAACACGGAGCCGCTCGATCTCTCACCAGAACTCTTCGGTCGGCCGCGGGCTGACGCCGGCCAGTGGGCGTCGTGCATCCGCGTGGTTGACCCGCTTGAGTCGGCGACGCTTGCCAAGCTGGAGCTCGAGGACAACGAGGCGGCTTTCTCGATTGCTGTCGTGCCGTTCGCGAGCCGCAATGGCGAGGCGATGCTCGTTGTTGGCACGGCCAAGGACACGTCACTCTCACCGCGGTCATGCCGGGCCGGTTACCTACGCACCTACAGCTTCACCGAGGAGGGCCGTGGGCTCGAGCTCGTTCACGCGACCGAGATTGACGACATTCCGACGGCTCTCATCGCGTTCCATGGCAAGCTCGTCGCCGGCGTCGGCAAAGCGCTTCGGATTTACGACATGGGCAAGAAGAAGCTCCTCCGGAAGGCGGAGAACAACGTGCGTCCTGGCAAAGGGATGTGTTCTTCAGCACGTACTGACAGCCATCCATTCTTGCCTTTCCGCACTTGTAGCACTTCCCGACGGCGATCACCTCGATCAGCACGCAGGGATCGCGGCTCATTGTCGGCGACATGCAGGAGTCAATGTTCTACGTCGCCTACAAGCCGCTCGAGAACAAGCTCATCATCTTTGCTGACGACTCGCAGCCGCGGTGGGTCGTCTCGTCGACGATGGTCGACTATGAGACGGTTGCCGTCGGCGACAAGTTTGGCAACATCCTTCTCAACCGGCTTCCGTCCAGCGTCTCGGCCTCGGTCGACGATGACCCTACGGGGGCGACGATCCTGCACGACAAGCCAAAGCTGATGGGTGCGCCCAACAAGACGAGCCTGCTCGCGCACTTCAACGTCGGCGACATTGTCACCTCACTCTCAAAGACGTCACTCATCCCCGGCGGCAGGGACCTGCTCTTGTACACTGGTCTGCACGGAACGCTTGGCCTCCTCATTCCGTTCGTCTCCAAGGAGGACATTGACTTCATGTCGACGCTCGAGATGCACATGCGGGCGGAGGCTCCGTCAATCGTCGGCCGCGACCACCTCGCCTACCGGGGCTACTACGCACCCGTCAAAGCCGTCGTCGACGGCGATCTCTGCGAAGCCTACGCCCGCCTGCCACAGACGAAGCAGATGCAGATTGCTCAGGAGCTTGACCGCACCGTCGGAGAGGTGCTCAAGAAGGTCGAGAGCATGCGGACGGCCTCGGGCTTCTAGATCTTCCCCGCCCGCCGGGCCGTCACCTCCAAAAGCGTCCTCCCACTTGCTCAGGAGGCGCGGTGTATCATATATCATGCTTGTACCGCACGAAGCAACAGCCCTGTCTCAAGGGTTCTTGACCGGGCAGGTTTTACATGGGAAGGGAATGCCTGATTCGCATCATGTTATTGGGCGGCTCGGAGAATGGAAGCGCACCGCCTGCTGGCCCTCGGGCAGATATTCAGGTGGCCCTCGTCTCTCGACGCCAGGCGCGTAAAGACCCTGGACGGCCGCGAGGAGATCGCCTCTGGAGCTTGGCGGGGTGTAGACATCCGGGATCCGATGCTGCGGCCCGTTTGCTATATGAGGTTCAAATCGATCAGGCGCAGATTGCCAATTCGGCGTCGGCGGATATTGCGAGACCAAGGAGGCTGAAGATGGAGCACGCTGCAGAGCTGGTGGTTCAAACTGCGTATGAGGCGGTAGGTAGAGGGCAGGCGCTGGAAGGGCGACCCCTTGCGCGCGCAGATCGGCCGCGGATAAGGCGTAGGGCGAGTCTTGGTGAATGCTTACGGTGGTGTAGCGGTCGGTCCGTAGTCCTTCAAAAGGGATAAGCTGGGCAGAGATCGGATCGACCGACTTGTAGCCATGCGCTGGAGGTCGAGCTACGGGCGTGGGCAGACCGAGCGTTGTCCAAGGTCGCTCGTACGCAAGGTCATCGGGCGTAATGGCTTCGAAAGAAGAGGTTGCCGAGACCCGACGTCCGAAAGCGTGAAACGGAGACGACCGATCCTCTCTAAGGGACGGTGGGTCATGAGGCCAAATGGTCGGACTGTGGTGCAACAGTTTCAGGAGTGTCAGTCTAGTGTGATGACGGCCCGTCTTAGACCGGGCGTACTGCTTCAGCTGGTCGAAGTCTCCAGGAAAGGCCAAGTATTGGCAGAGTGCCGCCACGAGCCTAAACAAGCCACAGAGGCCAGTCAGTGATCCGCAACACAATGTCAAAGATAGCAGACTGAGGCTCACATCAAACCGAGACCCACAGCGATCACGACTTGAGTGCGAAGCGCTGGCTGGTAGTCGAGTCGAGTGGCATTCTGACATCGTTTGACAAGACATCAGCAGTCACGTCTGGCGCCAGGTCAAATTAAACCGTATTCACCGAATTATTCCCGTCCAGAATGTAACGCAGGCCAAAGCTCACGCCAGCGTCTTTGTCCAGAATCACATCGACGCCAGGTGTCAGGAGAAAGCCGCCGTTGATGACTGACGCCAAAATCTGATCAAGGGAGAAGATTCAATTCAGGAAACAGCGACGAACACGTGACAGGCATCTGAGCACACCAGGCCAATTCGCCGTTGCCAGACGCCAAGCGACAGCAAAGCCAGTCCAATACCACCCAGAAGGGCCCAGGTGCCGTGCAGGCTCGGTACAAGAAGACCCGGTCGTAGAAGGCTGGCCTGGAGGCCAAGAGAAATACCAGCCGCTGCGCATAGGAGCGCAAGGCCGACCATACGAGCCGCCCGCAGCCAGCCGAGCGAGAGGGCGACGGATGAGATGCCCAATGTTGGTACGAGGATGAGGAGGTCGGAGTGAAGAGCCGTTGCAGCGTAACCACCGGCTGGCATCGAGTTGACAAGCGCAACCCAAACTGCTGGTGCTAATCGGGTCAGCATGCGCAAACATTCTCTTTCTGGATTGGACCGCACGGCAAAGGGCGATCACCAGACTGAAGCCTGACCCGCAGGCGAAGCCTTGGAGGCGCGCCCCCGCAGTCAGCAGTAGAGTTCCGAAGGAGAGGCAGTCTGCGGCGGCTCGCGAAGAGGCAATCAGCATGATGGTGGGGAAGTCGCCCTACTGTGAAAGCAGACGGACGCACAAGCGGCCCAAACATATCGAAGGACGCCACTTCCGCCGCCACTGTTAAAGGCGAGCTGCCCAACTACTGAGAAATAGCCTTCAGCAGAGGCAGCATAGCGGTGGGCAATACTGGATCTCCTCGACTGGCAGCGTTAAGGTTGCTGGACACAGCAAGGGCACCGTCGGCAAGTGTTGCGACTAGAGCAGAGATCGAGAAAGCGAGAGTGGATCGCTTCATTCAAGCGGTACCCAAAGCGATCGAATTGAGGCTGCTGCGGCTGAATGGAATATGAGCTGGTGGAAGGAAGGCGGCCGGCCGCCTGTTGAGAGTGAACAAAGAAGTGGAAGAGCGAACGGGGCCAGCCCGGATAAGATGAAGGAATCCAAGCTGAGTTGTGGGTGACGGTTGAACAGAAGGCGTCGAAGACAGCGAAGGGGGGATTCCAGCCGGCGTCTCTCCCGCCGTATGGGTCAGGAGAGCGGCTGACAGATTGCGACAGGGGCGGCGGGCGCGCAGGTCGCGTGGCTGGAGGAAAGGGGCAGAGCCGAGCGGGAACACCCTGTCGGCCGGCCATGCGGCCGGATGCTCCAGGGGACGCCTTGAATCGCTCGATCAACCGCCATCGAGGACCACTATCACGAGCAGCAGACGTTCTCTGCCTTGCGCGGCAAGAATTTGGGGAGCTTCACTGGTAATAAAACTCCTCTGGTCTGCTCGAGCCAGCCAGCCGGGTTAAGACTCTGGCATGGGCAGCCGTGCAAGGCAGCAAAGCGACAGCTCCACCGACATATGAGAGAAGAGTGAAGCAGGGTTTCGCGAGGAAACAGAAGTGTCGTCTCGATCTGAGCGCCGTCTTATGGCCTGTTCGACGAGTCGAGAGAGGGATCAGAGGCTCGTCGAGAGGCCATTAGCTAGGCACAACGCCCTGCGGGCCGAGCTGCGCTGCCGCCGCGCATGCGCGCGCGCAAAGGACGGCGGCCGCGAGGCAGCCTCGGCTGACCTCTCGACCTCGACCCGCCTCTCTCAACCGCTCTCACCTCCTCTTTGTTGATCCAGCTCGCACGGCCTTGACTGGTAGGTGACTTCCCGCTGCTGCTTACTGTCTCTCGCTTTCGGTGCTGACGCTGGGGTCGATCTCATTTGCCGTCCTTACAGCCTCGCGCGCGGATGTCGCTCTCCCTCCTCCGGCCCTTGCGCTCGTCGGCCGCCGCTCTTCCTCGGCTCGCATCGTCCCTCGCATCGTCATCGGTCGCCTCTTCATCGTCCGCTCCGGCTCGGTCGCTCCTGCTTCGCTCGCCTCTGAGCTCGCGTCCGACCTTTGTGGCCTCGCCACCGCGGCCGCAAGCTCGGGCCTTCTCGACCTCGTCCGCCCGCCAGGCGACGCTCGGTCAGGTCCACCGCGGCTGTCGCATCACGCCCTGGAAGTCGATCAAGCGTCGGCTCAAGTCGCCTCTGCTCGAGCGGTGCCCGCAGAAGCGGGGCGTCTGCGTTCGCGTCTTCACGGCCAAGCCGAAGAAGCCCAACTCTGCCGTACGTTACACCTCGTGCATTGCGGCGTCCGAGCTCGCTCTCTAGCTCGTCCGGCTGTTGCTTGGCGACACTCGCTCGCTGCGACTGACCGATTCATTTCCCACCCCCTGCCTTGGTGTGTGCAGGTCCGTAAAGTCGCCCGTGTAAAGCTGTCGACCGGCAAGCTCACCTACGCCTACATCCCGGGAGAGGGTCACAACCTGCAGGAGCACTCGGTTGTCCTCATTCGCGGCGGCCGGACGCAGGATTTGCCCGGCGTTAAGTACAAGATCATCCGTGGCGCGATGGACTGCGCCGGTGTTGTCGGTCGCATGCGGGGCCGGTCGAAGTACGGAGGTGCGTCTACGGCTGATGGTCCTCGGTCCCGCTCCTCGCAACCACTGACGTCCATCCCCGTTCTGCAGCCAAGAAGCCCAAGACCAAGTAAAAGGGCCTCGTGTGCACCTGATGATGGTCATGCTGCCTGTACGAAGCTTTCCTGCGATGATAGCGGCCGGTTACGCAGATCGAAGGGCTGGGCGGCAGGAACCTCGCATTTCCCAAGTCGAATCGACAATTGTCGCGCGCCCACTATATTCACTTTGCTGGTAGTACAGCAGCATCTAAGATACACTATGACTTACTCTCGCTCGAAGCCATGTCGTCTGCTTCGCGGGCGGTTCGACTGCGTTCGACCGCCTGCTGCCAGAACGGAGCGACGGCCGGATGCGAGCGGAGACGCGAGTCGATCAAAACGTCCTCCATCTCTCGATGAAGGACGGCGCCAGGGTCCGGCAAATCGGCTGACGGCTCGAGGATAGGTGCCAGCTCGGCTTGGAAGACGCGAGCGGCTGTTGGTGGAGTCCGAGGGTGGATGGGCCTCAGCATTGAGAGAGCAAGAAGAGGACGATCAGGCGCACGCACCCTCTAGCTCGGCCGTCTGGATGAGCGCGGTGAGCTCCGCAATCATGCGGGCCTCCTCCACCATCCGACGGTCGCGGTCCGCTTCGCTTTCGTCGGCGGCGCTAAAGCCAACAGCTTTCCGAGTGAAGAGGAGCGGGGCTACCTGATTGAGGAACATGGTCGCGCTCATACTCAAGTGGCGCAGGATCTGAACGAGGGCATGCTGCGTGAGCCCGGGGAAAGCGGCCGAAAGGAACCGAATTGCTGCCGGTGGGCGGTAAACGTCGCTGGTATCAGACGCCCCGGGCGCCGGCGCCAGAAGGAGTGAGAGCTCGAGGACGAGAAGAACGGGCAAGATAAAGTATCGCCACTGCGTAGGAGGTCGCGCGAGCTGTTAGTTTAGGCGATGCAAAAGGGTGAGGTGCGGGGGAGGACGCACGAAAGATGTCTCCTTGGCCCCGGTGCCAAAGAAGGCCATCGCAGCGTAGATGAGGACCGAGGAGACGTAGAAGCTCAGGGTGTCTTGGAGACCGCGTTTGAGAAACTCCCTCCGAGTCGCGCAAAACTTCCACCAGTTCGTCGAATCGGGCCCAAAGCGGTCGTAGGCCCACCGGTGCTCGTCATCGGCAAGCGTGTCATACGCGACGCGGCCAATCCGGAAGATCTCGGCCGACAATTCGGCGTCTGACCCAGGGCCGCGCTGCCGATCCGGGTGGTTGCGACGTGCAAAGGCCTTCCAACCAGCGCTGATATCGGCCGGCTCGGCCAAGCGAGGAACGCCGAGGACGTCGTAGAAGGACGGCTTGAGGAGGATAGGAATGACCGAGGCGGCGAGGGAGAAGGCCAGGTAGAGCGAGAGGATCGTGATAAGCAGTCGCCGATAGGATGCTGGGGTCCGCAGGTGAGCTGGCAGCGGCAAAAGCGGAATGACGCTCGGCAAGACGAGCGGAAACAGGGTGGAAACTACATAGGGGCGAAGAAGCAGATCATCAGCTGCTAGCGTCTCGTCCAACAGGGTGCTTGCGCAACGCAGGACGCACCAAAGCCCATTCCGGCTGCACGCAGTCTGCCTTTTGCGCATGACATGTTGTGTCGAAGAAGAGAGCGTCAGTATGGTCAAAAGAATCGTAATCGGATGAGAAGATGGATGTGTGTGTGTATGTGTGTGCGTGTGCGGCGCGCAAAAGTCAGTGCCAAAGCCTCGACCGAAGGGGCCTGCTCAGCGGACCCGGAGGCCTCTTGGAGATGGAATCTTTCCAGCCAGCCAGCCGTCTCGTCAAAGGACTCCTCCCTCTCTCCGCGTCTGCTCACCTCGCCGGATGCCCGCCCCGAGCGAGCCCTCCGCGGCCGCCTGGTCGCAGAGCGTCCTCGTGCAAGCCCGTCCGCAACCGTCCCAGCCCAGAAGACTTCCCAGGCAACCTCCCCCGCGGAAGCTGACCCCGGCCGATCCCAGCCCCCGCTCCTAACCCTCAGCCCCCTCGTGGTCCTCGAGAGCGCACTAGAAGACGGGGAATCTGCCTGCGCGCGATCTGAACTCCGGAATCCTCACGGGCCGATGCGTGAAGCTCAGCGCAGGCCCGCTGTTGCGGTGTTCGACGACTCGTTCCTCCTCAGCCCCTCCGGCTACTACTAGAGCGCAAGGGGGACTAGAGGAGTTTAGAAGACGCTGGTGTTGATTGTCCCTCCGTTAAATTAGCTGATCCCTCGCTGGTTCCACCCACGCGCCCTGGGCCTTGGGGCGGGCGGGCTCGGCCTATCCTGGTAGGGTCGACGCGACGGTCGATTCTGTGCAAGTTGATTGCTCCCCCTTCCGGCTCTCAAGCGAGAGCCGTCCAAGGAGAGCGGGTTGGTGCTGTAGATCCGAGCCTTTGCCCCCATAGCAGTGACCCGGGTCGGCGCTCGCGCGGCGCACCGGGGTGCGCCCTCCTTGGGGCTTGAGGAGGTTGGGGGCCTATATCTCTGGATCCCCTCCCTCGTCGATCGAGAAAGGTCGATCAAGGTCCGGCCTTACGCCCCGACCAGTGGGTCTGAGAACGGCCGAGGCTGTGAACGGACCTTTGGGAGCGGCAGGCAGCATCTTCGAGCAGCCCTTGGGTAGGTACGAGGAAGCCGCAAGGGGAAGGAAGAACGAAGAGAAAGGATGGCGCGCGATGAACGCCGTGACAGGGTTGGAAGCGGGTAATCAAGCTCAACAGCCGAGCCGGTCAGGGAAGAGAAGGATGCGACCGCACACCGAGCGAGCACGGAAGGTCGTCGGCGTGAGCAGCAAAGGAGAGCAAGGGCGAAGGGGGGTCGAGCAGAGCTAGCGACGGAGACGGCGGCGGGGGTGGTCATCCCTTTTACTATTGAGCCATCATTGCAGGTCCGGTCGAGCCTTTCGGGCGCGGCAGACTTTGTGCGGCAAACACACACACACGCACATATGTAAGGATACCGAGGGAGGAGAACGGACCTTGGCTTCTTCAGATGGCTGAAGACCGGCCGACCGGCGGAGTCTTCGGAGACGGACGACTGAAGTCGTGCTCCTGCCGCGAGAGATTGCTAGACCGTATGTCAGCGACGAATTCAGATAGGGCCAGTACTGTACAGAATTTTATAACGATCAAGGCGTACTGGAGGGCTCCTGGCAGCCGGGATGCGTTGCTCGAGGGTGACGGTCAGGTGTCTCTGTAGGCCAGGGCGCGTCCAGGAGGACTTCGCTTCGCGCTTCGCCTAGCGCCCAACGTTCAACGGCATCCCTAGCTTCTGGCCCTTCTCTGCTCCGGTCCTCTTCCGCCATCTAGAATCGACTGATATCAGCCTACAAGAGATCGGTAAGCTCTTACAAGATCTACTGCGACCGACCATATCGATTCAGCCGGCCCGTATCTAGTGCCCGTCGGACCCGGACGCCCTCTAGCCGCCGCGAGCCTCACGAGAGCGTCATCGACTAGGACGCCCATCGAAGTAGCCTTCACCTGACCGGTGAGCGCCCCCTTCGTCTATCACTCTGAAGCCCTGACGTCCTATGGTGAATCATTGGAGCTGGCTTTTTAGGCTTGAAGTCGGGTTGCGACCCTTAGCTTCAGAGCAACGACGCCAGCCTGGCAGGGGCTCGTTTGATCCGGCCCTCATAGGCTCGTGTGAGCAACCGGAGGGGCGTCAGCTGGGACCTCGCAATGGGCAACTTGTCCACTCCCCTCGCCAGGCATCATTGGCTCTGCTTTGAAGAGCGACAGCTGACGACACGGCTTGTCTCATTGCAGTGCCACAGCGGTACAAAGCTCGACGGCGTCGTCGTCTCTCGTGTGCACGCCAAGCCGCCTTCGCCCTCCTTTCATCGCCTCCTCTTCGCCACTCCCTTATCCTTGGAGATGCCGTCTGCCTTGTCTAAACCGGACTTTTGCGCCGATGCTGCGCCCTCAGATCTTGCGACACTCTTGCGCACCCTCACCTTCGCTTCCGAGGTGCGTTTCAGGTCACCCACGCAAGCAACCAAGCCGAAGGCAATAGGTTATCTTCGTTTGCTCCGAGATGCTGACGATCACCTTCGACACCAAACGCGAATTTGTAGAAACATGCCTTTCAGGTCAGGAAGGATCCGGCGCGGACGCCCTACATCAACCACCCGAGTGAGTCTTTGGCTCTACGGTCCGCTGGTGTCGGCTGCGCATTCGTGCTGACTGAGCAACACTGGCGCTTTGTTTGCGCACCAGTCGCTGTGGCCAACTTCATTGCAGAGACCGGCGAGACTGATCTCGTTACGCTGCAGGCGGCCATTCTTCACGACACGGTCGAAGACACCGACTGTTCAATAGACGAGATCGCCGGCCTATTTGGAACGGAAGTCAGCGGGGTCGTCGACGAGTGCACCGACGAGGCCGGAGTCTCGTCCTTCCGTAGCAAGCAGGCGCAAATCAAGACCTGCCCAAATAAGTCGCGACGAGCGCGTACGTTGAGCCCATGCGCGATGCAATATCGGAGCAGCAGGACTCTGACTCCTTCATTGATTGGCACCACGCAGACCAGGTCAAACTGGCAGACAAGCTACACAACCTTCTGTCGATCCAAAAGGCGCTCCCTGTCGGTTGGGATGCTGAAAGAGCGCAGCGCTACTTTCTCTGGGCGAAGACGGTAACCGACAGCGCGTCCCATCCTGACAATGCTTGTCGCCCAATGACGCATGGCTGACGATTTTCCGGCTCATAGTTTGTGCTCCGGCCAATCCAGCGCTCGCCGCCCAGCTCGAGACGCTCTACGAGACCGGCACCTTCACCTACAAGGGCAAGAAGCACCCCTGCCTGCCCAAACGGCCGGCAGACCTCAAAGGGTCGCGCCACGTCGCACTTTACCCGCCGATACCTGAGCGCCTGCTCCGCAGCGACGAGCCTTGACGAGCTAGCGTTCGGCTCAGGCCCTTTGGCCCGCTGCTTCTGCCCTTTGTGCAGTCCATATCCTTGCCCGCTCGCAGCCCCGCTTGGTGACTGCCATGCTTTCACGACCCACTCTTCTGCACTCCAACGACGACCGCTCCTCTCCCGCCAAAATTCCTCCTCTTCGATGCTTGTACGACTACTGCCGCTAGATGAGCTTCCGCGACAGGAATCACATCATGGAATCCTCGATCTCCATCGTCGACCCGTCTTCGGTCATCTCACCGCCGAATGTCGTCGACTGGCGGTGATCCGTGGGAGCGCACGACCGGCTGCGCTTCGGGCTTCGCTCATCGTCACTCGAACGACTGTCTTCGCGTTGCTGCTGCCGGGGCGACTGATTTGCACCAGCGCGCGGCGAGAGTTGAATCGCCGGGTTCTCTGTAATTGGGCTGATCATGTCGATCGCGGCCGAGACGGCAATATTAAGCAACGGCGTAACGTGAGCTGAATGAGGATTAAGCGAGAACGCCTAAGGGATCGTGCGAGCGTGTGTCGTCTGTCAGTTGATGGCTCGGTCCTCACAAGAGCGCACATGACCTACGTTGTGGTAGCAGTTGATCGCCTCATGCCACTGTCCCCTCAGCTGGTGAACCAAGCCTTGACCAGCGAGGGCGCTGTCGCAGAGGGGGTCGAGTCGGAGCGCCTGGGCATAAGAATTAAGTGCCTCGTCATATCGCCTGCGGTGAAGCGGCAGAAGAGCGGGTCAGTGAGAAGTCGAGTCCAAACATCTGTCAAGACGCACTGAATCTTCCGCAGGGCGTGTGCGAGGTTGAGATGCGTCGTTGCCCAGATGGCGGCCGAGCCCTGCATCTCGCGCGCGGCGTCAAGTGCACGAGCAAACTCGTCTGCGGCGCGACCGAAGCTAAGTGACGAGCGCGGTCCAGTCAGTCAGCTGGGCACACACAATATTGGACAAGCTGACGACCGTACTCTCCGCGCGAGTAAGAGACGACGCCCATTTCGTTGAAGAGGAGTGGGTCGGTCTGGCAAATGTCAAGCGCGCTCTCCAAGTGGCCGGAAGCGATGTCGATGTTCTGAAGCTGCAAGTGCTCCATGCCGATGTGGAGCACCGGAAGATGCGAGCTTTGAACACAAAAGGAAGCACTAGATATCAGCGCAACTCTGAAGGTAAGGATAGCTCGCCGAGACGAACCCCTGGAAGAGGCGTGCCGCCGTCGAGTAGGCTGTAATGGCCTGGTCGTGCTCCTTCTCCATCGCAAATGAATGGGCAAAGGCAATCCAAGAAGCCCCAAAGCGGGGGTCCATCAAGCTCGCCTTGCTGAGAGCCGAATGCACGGGGGTGTCAGCGCCTGCGCAACCGAGAGGATGAACCGTAAAGAGGCAGCGACTCACCCAAAAAAGCGCCTGGCTTCACCCCAGCGTCCGCCGGTGTAATACCAGAGGCCGACGGCGTACCACGACGTGGCCTCGTCCGGCGCGCTTTCGGCAAGCGAGTGCGCCAACAGGTACAGGCTCGACCGCAGGTGAGGGAGGTGATGCATGCACGCCAGATGCAGGAGCATCGTCGCCGAATGAGATGGATAGGCGTTGAGGATGCTGAGCACAAGTATGCAACCTGGTCGTCAGTTTTGGGACGAGCTACATTGCTTGATCAGGTTGATAGGCAGCTTACCGGGTCGTGACGGCGTAGCACTCAGCCCACCTATACTGCGCGTGAAGAGCGTCCGCCCGGCCAAAGAGGACGTCGGCGTTTTCATCCATTGCGTACTCGCGCTCAAGTCGTTTGCGAGCGACCGTAATTTCACGCAAATGCTTGAACTAAAGAAGGGGATCAGATCGAGAATGATCAGACACGCAGTCGCCAAAGGGCCGGCCTCGTCGACCAAACCTTTTTTAGCCGAACGGTGTAGACTAAGCGGATGAACTCTGCGAGCTCTTCGGTCTGCTCCTTGAAGCAGAGAGTCTGGATAAAGTCCCATTCTGGCAGTCGGCGGTGCGACACGTCAGCCGAGGATTGCCGCCGTCATCAGACTTCACGGGCTCGGATAGCATGCACCTTCGTCAACACTCATCATCTCGCCGCCGACGAGCGCCAAAAAGGCGTCATAGCAGCGGACCTCGAGAGCGAGAGCCTCGACGAAGGCAGCCTTGGCGAGCTCTGTCGCACCCAGCTGGAGGTGGATGGTGCCGCGCAGGAAGCACATGGATGCCTCGAGCTTGATGCCGCCGTCTGAGGGGAGATGTGGGCTTGATGTTGAGAGGTGTGCAAACGGATTCGAGGGGCCGAGCGTCTCAAGCGCCTCTTGGAAGAGGCCCAGTCGGACCTGACAGAGGGAGCGACGATTGATCAGTGCCATCAACGGGGCCATGGCTTCGGGACGGTAAAGAGCGGCTTGGCGCACCTGACACTGGGCCGCAAGATAGCGACAGGCGACGCTCGTGTCAATCAAGAGTAAAGCGCCACCGACGGGCTTTGGCTCTGTTTCGCCCAGTGCCTGTGCCCAATCTCCACCGGCTGAGCTCCTCATGCCCGCGTGCTCCTCCTCATCTTCCGAGTAGAGCTGGTCTGAATCATCTCTCCGCGCCTTGCCCTTGCCATTCGTATGCAGCCCAGCTCCCGAAGGTGAGCCAGGTGAGGGGTCGCTCGGCGGCCGGCCCGGCCGAGGCGGAGCCTGCAGGAGACGGAGCGCGCGCGAGTAGTGAGTCGTCAAGAAATGGATCTGAGCGAGCCAGAGAGCATCGTGTTTATCTCCTGTGGCGGCGGCGGCCAGGGGAGTGGGGGAAGCCAGTGGTCAGCGACTGCGCGCGCCAGGCGACGGCCCCGAAACGAAAGTCACGCACCTGTCCAGGAGAGCACTTTGTCGCCCCAAAAAGCGGCCGTTTCATACAGGTGCTGGAACATCGCATCCTGTCGCCAGGTGCGCATCTTGTGGACGACCTCCTCATCGGCTGTCTCGAACTCCTCGTCATCAGCGTCCTCCTCTGCCCCCGCCGGCAGGAAACCTGAGTTGACGCCAAGCCCTGACCGACCATTGATGAAGGACGAGTCGTCGAGACCGGCCGGGGCGCGCCCGCCCTGATTATCGCGGCTGTCGAGTGAACTATCAGGCTTGCCGCCGAAGCGGAGCCGGGACCGCACGGGGGGTGTTCCCACACCTGGCGCCTGTTGCCCATTAATGAAGCCTGTGGGCCCGCCCCGGCCACTGCCGAGCTGGAAGCCGGCCGGCGATCGGCCAAGCTGGAGTGCCGAAAGGTCAGACGAGCCTGCGCCGCTCAAGTCGCCGAACGACATTGAGCTCGGACGGCGGCGGCGGCCCTGGCCGCCTCCTGTAGCTCTGTGCAAGGATCGGGCGGCGGTTGTCGTGAGTCGCGGCGAGCACGGCAGGAACGACGAGTTATTGGCACCCTGCTCGTACTCGTCCGTCAAGATCGATTGATTCGCCGCTAGAACAGCCCGATGGGCGGCAGGCGTCCCTGGAGCCAGCTGAAGCTGATCAAGGAGCGAGTCGGGTCCGAGCGAGAACGAGGTCGAAGCCGAGTCGTGACCTGTCAAGAAGGGGTGGGCGCCGCCTGCAGCGCCTTGCCGCTGAGGTGGCCGGTTGAAGGCAGGCAATGGCGGAAGACGAAATGCCTGGGGGGAAGTGAGCGTCGGAGGAGGCGTGAAGGCCATGATGACCTGCTGTGGAGTCCTAATGCACGAGTGAGAGGAGAGATGCTGTCGTCGACCGAGCCCGGTCAGGTCGTCGAAGCACGCGCCGGCGTTGAGTCTGGCGCGTCGGCGCGCGTGCGTGCGCGCGTCACGACGTACAGCAGGGCGACTAGGGGGCTCAGGACGTCAACTGGACGTTGCTGATCCCGTAGCTCTCTCACCTGGCAGCAGGACATTGATCTGTCACACACTTCAGCTCTGAGCCCACACTGCCTCGCCCTTGTTGATGGCTGATGGATAAGGTCGATGACACGAGGAACGGAGTCTATAGCTGGCGTAACTGCTTTCGTAAGCCCGAGTGCTCGTGCGGCGACGCGTCCACCCCCTTTGAGCGCTTGAGGTGCTCACCTACGTACCCCTCACCTCGTACTCAGAACGAGCATCGACCTTTCTGCCCGCCCAGTCACCGCACACGCGCGCGCTCGCACGCGATGGCTAAGCGTCCAGCTCTGGATCTTGATTCGGACGACGAGATCGTCGTCACCTCGGTCCGTCCCGCCCGCTGCGGCTCGGAGAGGCACGCGCACTGACCCCCAAGCACACCTCCGTCTCGCGTGCGCGCTCGGCCTCAGCCGATCAAGAGGTCGAAGCAGGTCCGGATCGAGGATGACGATGAGGAGGACGTTCGAGTGCTCTCTTCGGACGACAGCATGGAGGTCGACGACGATGACTCGCCCGAGGACGAGGCGATCAACGAGGAGCGGATCCGAGCAGAGATCCAGAGTCAAGCCCAAACGAAAGAGCTCGGCGTGAGTCGCCTTCCTCGATGAACTGATGGCCAAGGTGCCGTGCTAACTGTTGTCACAAGTAGGAAATCGCGGAGATGGGCGTCATCACCAAGGTCGAGCTCATCAACTTTATGTGCCACGACAACCTTACGTGCGTCCTCCCTGTGCACGCAGGCTCGACTGAGCCTCATTGCCCAAGCCCCAGGTCCGCAGCGCACGGCCCATTGATGGCTGACCGCTCCCTATGCGCCAACAGCGTCAACCTTGGTCCTCAGATCAACTTCCTGACCGGCCACAACGGAAGTGAGTCGAGCGATCGACTTGAGCCGCTTCCGCCGGTCCCAGCAAGGCACATGCGAGCGGCTGAAGCCATGCCGAGCCGCTCCTGACCTTACCTCTCCTTTTTCCCTCTCTTCAAGGCGGCAAGTCAGCTGTCCTGACGGCCATCACCGTCGCTCTTGGAGCCAAGGCGGTCGTCACTGGCCGCGGTGCCGGTATCCGCGCTTTCATCAAGAACGGGCAGGAGTGCGTTGATTGTGCCCAGCGGCTCGTATTTGGAACCCCGCTGACATATACCTCCCTTGTATTGTAGCGCCTGCCGCGTTACGGTGACGATCAAGAACAAAGGCTTTGAGGCCTATCGGGAAGATCTCTACGGCGATTCGATCGTCGTCGAGCGCAACGTTTTCCGTGACGGCAAGGTCTCGGGTGGCTACAAGATCAAGAGCGGCAAGACGAACAAGACCATCTCGACCAAGCGCGACGACCTCGATGCAATCCTTGACCACATGAACATCCAAGTCGACAACCCAATCAATGTCCTCTCGCAGGATGCTGCCAGGGCCTTTCTGACGAAGTCGAATGCCAAGGCCAAGTACGACGTAGGTTCCTCTCCCACCCCTTCCGACTTGACCGATGGCGATCTGCTCGCTGATGAAATCCCGTTCCATCCCTTTCCTTCCTTGATCCAGTTTTTTCTGCAGGGCACGCAGCTCGCCCAGCTCGCGGAGGAGTACGACCTCGTCCGAACGCAGATAAACACGATCCAGATCTCGCTCAAGCAGAAGGAAACGGTCCTGCCCGAGATGAAGGACGTCATCAAGGAGGCCAAGAAGAAGATGGACGAGATCACCGCTGTCGAGAAAGCCGAAGAGCGGCTGCTTACACTCGAGCGCGAGATGGCTTGGTGCCTCGTCGTCGAGAAGGAGCATGAATGTCAAGCCAAGGAGACCGAGGTCCAGCAAAGCCAGGAAAGAGTCAAGAAGGCCAAGCTCTACGTCAAGCAGGGCACGGTACGGTCTGGCGTTGACCTTTGTTTCGGTTTTTTGCGACGAAGCCTGATCCTTGTCACTTTGCCCTCGCAGGACACTGAGAAGAACCTTGTGGAGCAAGTCGCCGCGCTCGAAACGATCGCCAACGAGCATCAACAGAGTGCCGGCCCAACAAACGATCTCCTGAAGGATAGCGAACGGGCGATGAAAGCCTTCAAGAGCGAATACCGGTCGCTGGACGTAAGCCCCTGCCCTGCCGCTTATTGGTCTGACCCCTACGTTGACGCTTTGAATCACCTTACAACGCCGCCCAGAGCGACCGCAAGGAGCTCATTCAGCAGATTACTCAGGACCGGCTTGAAATTGACGGCATCGATAAGGCGATTTGCGATGAGCAGGCCAAACTCAATATTGACACGAGCGAGGAGAAGGCGCGCAAGCTGGCTGTCATTCAGGTTGGACCGCGCCGCTGATTGTCCGGCCACCGGAAATGCTGGCTGACCGGCCTCTTCTCGTAATACAGGACCTCGAGCTCAACATCGAGAAGATCCGCCACCAGTTCCCGCGTCTCGAGCAGGAGCTCGCCAATGAGAATGTCGAGCGGACCCGGGTCGAAGAGGAAGTTAACGCCGCCGACTTCCAGGTCGAGCGGCTCAAAGTTGAGCTGCAGAACATGCAGGGCGGCCTCAAGCGACTCCAAGACAGCCAGGGCGGCGGGCCGCTCGGAGCCTACGGCCGCGGTCTCGAGCACGTCATGCGCGAGATCAACAAGCGGCAGTGGGTCGGCGCCAAGCCGATCGGCCCGCTCGGCCTCTTCGTCAAGCTGCGCGACCCGAGCTGGAGGGACGTCGTCGAGGCCAATCTCGGGCAGACACTTTCGTCCTTCGGCGTCACGCGCGGCGAGGACGTCGGCACTCTGCGCGACGTCTTCCGCAGATGCACCCAGCAGGCACGTGGCGTGTGCGAGCTTTCTCCTTCCCCATGACCTCTGCGTACGTCGTCTGACGCCTCGCCTCGCTTCGTTCGCAGCGGATTTCACGTCCACAACCCACAGATCAATGTCTATACGCCTGACGCGAGCAAGGCGGCCGACATTGACCGAGCAGATCTCAGCAAAAAGGGTTATACGACGATGATGTCCGTGCTCGAGGTGGGTTTCCCGTATCCTCGAGTTTACTGCCGGTCAGTCGAAGACGTCGCTGACACTTGGCACCCCTCATGCAGTTCTCTAACGAGGACGTCCGCGGCATCCTCGTCGACCGGGCGTTCATCGAGCGCTCACCAATCACGCGCACGCGCGATGAGGCTGTGCAGCTCGCTCGGAAGGTCGGCGACGGTACCAATGTTTATGGCCAAGAACCCCTCTACAAGGCCTTCACCCGGTGCGCCGCGGTCATCTACGCCTTCACTCGGACCTTCAAATTTAACCAAGCGCTTCTGTTTGATGTTTCGCTCCTTACAGCCAGGGCACACAGACGATGAACTTTGTTGATAAGTGGGACAAGCCCGGACTATTTACAGACGACCGGACGGCCGAAATCGAGTGCGCCTCTCTGCTCGCGTGCGATGACCCGCTCCGAAACTCATCCTCCGCTCCTCCTCGCCCATCAGAAACCTCAAGCGTGAAATGGTTGAGGTCGAAGGCCGCTGGCAGCAGGCCAAGCAAACGCGAGACGAGCTCCGCGCTCAACTGCAGCAGATTAACGGCCAGATCCGCGAAATCCAGACTGTGCGATCCAGAATATTGCTCGCTGCCCACTGTATCGCTGCTAATGGCTGCCTTTATCGCGCCCCTCTAGAACAAGATCCTACGATTGCAAAACGCTCTCAAGCAGCGTGAGCGAAAGCTCGCTGACGCACATGAGGCCAACCGTGAGGAGGCACCGCCGAACATAGCTGCAATGGAAGAGCGGCTCGAGGTGCGAGCGAGTTCTTCGTCGGTTTCTGCAAGACCTGACGCCGATTGTCCGTCTCATGCACGACAGGTTAAGCGAGCTGAGCTCCAGACGTCGGAGGGTCAGCTGACCGACATGCAGGCTGCGATCGAGCGGCTTCAGGAACAGAATCGGCCGCTGCGGGACGAGATTGAGCGCCTGAGGAATGACATTGAGGATCACGGGGCAAAGTACCGCACCTACACCGTAGGTCCTACCGCCCTTCTCAGCGCGCTAAGCAGGCAATCTACTGACGCGTCTGCTGGGCACAGGGCGAGCTGGCGACGCTGCAGAAGAAGCTGACCAAGGCAACGTCAGACAAGAAGCACTACGCTACCAAGCAGATCGAGGAGGAGGAGCGGCTCGAGAGACTGGCGATTGAGCTCGACGAGCTCCAGAACCTTGTCGAAGCCTGGACGACAGACGTCGTTCGTCTTAGCACTTCCGTGTGGCTGCCACGACAGTAGGGCTTCCTGTATACTGACCGCACGTCTGATTCACCTCTGGCCTCGCAGAAGCAGGTCCACCCACAGCGAGTCGAGGTTCCGGCCCAGCACACGCGGGATTGGCTGCATAAGGCGATTGACGGCCAGCAGAAGATCATAGATCGCCAGGTCCGCAGCTCCGGCTTGTCGATGGACGAAGCACAGGGCGCTTACGACCGAGCTAAGAAAGCCTATGACTCGGCCAAGAAGGAGGTGACCGAGATGAAGAGTTTGCTTGTCGTGCGTGTTCAGATGCCACTGACTGGGGGAGGCCGCAATCTAAAGCTGACCAGACCATATACGTACCGACAGGCACTGATGGCAGCCTTTCAACTGCGTAGCACCAAGTGGAATAAGTTTCGGCGCTACATCGCCGTCCGCGCCAAAGTCACATTCCAGCAGCACCTCCTGGTCCGCGGCTTCCTGGGCAGAATCATTTTTGACCATGAGAAGGGCACGCTTGCGCTCAGAGTTCGTCCTTGCCATCCATCGCCTGCTTGGAGATTGAGTCGACGCTGACGAAACGCCTTTCGTCCACTGCAGATCCAGACCGATGACCTGCAGACGACGCAGGAGGGCTCGCGCGACAAGAACCCCAATCAGCTGTCGGGCGGCGAGAAGTCGTTCTCGACGGTCGCGCTCCTGCTCTCTCTCTGGGACGCCGTCGGTTGCCCGATTCGTTGCCTCGACGAATTCGACGTCTTCATGGACGCCGTTGTCCGTCGACAGACGCTCAACATGATGATGGACGTCGCTCAGTGAGTGCCTCTTGCCGTCCCTCTGCGCAATCATGAATCGCTTCTTAATCACCCCCTCCCTCTCTTCACAGGCGGTCGGACAGCACGCAGTACGTGCTGATCACGCCGCAGGACATGTCCGGCGTCCGAACCGGCCCCGCCGTCCGCATTCACAAGATGCGCGACCCTGAGAGGTGCGTTCTCTTTCCATGCCGCTAGCAATTAGCTCACTGACTGCTGGCGACGCCCGGATTGCATCTCTTTAGACTCAACAATCAGTCACGGCTAAACTTTGCCGTCGAGTAGGTCGCTCCATTCGTCCGACCTAATCCCTGCCGCCCTTCGATTGGGACCCCCAGTACTTCCGACCCCTTTCACGACCTCGCCACGACTTCATCCACCACACGCTTCGCCCTTCGTCACGTCCTGTACCACCACGAATTCACGCAGCCCTACTTCGACTTTGCTCTGCCTCCTTCCGCTGCAACCCATGCTGCCTCACCCTGCTCCGCATGAGCTGCAACCCATGCCGCCTCACCCTGCTCCGCGCGACGTCCTGTGACCTTAGCGTGACTGCCTTTTGCTCGGCTCGATCGCCCCGCCGCTGCGCCGCGTCCGCTTCTTGGCTGAGTGAAGCAGCACCAGCGAGCAACAAGCGCCCACACACTGCCCTGAACCGCCTTTGAACTCGCTTCTTACCACGTAAGAGACTCGGAGGATATCACAGCAGACCGGACCAGCAAACCTCGCGTAGACCTCGTCTGCTCTTACATCCCGTACCTTGGACCTGATTCAGCACACGCCAGCCAACAAGACCTCAACCGTCGCGCAGCCTCGCGTTGCCTCGACCTCGCCCTTTCCTCTCACCCAACCTTGCTCAAAGCGCGATGCTGTCCTTCGCCTCCCTCGCTCTTCTCGCACTTGCAGGCAGTACGGCTGCCGAAAAGCCTCACTGGTCGACATCACGCTACGCATCCCCGCCGGCGAAGCGGGCGACCGGTGCGTCCAATCGACTCACTCCGCCACTAGGGACGCGCCGGGCTGACACTTTACGGATTGCTCTCCCTCCTCGGCTGAAGTTTGCAACGGCCACGCTGAGCTCTGCGACAAAAGCTACGGGAGCGTCAGCTTCGTTGGCGCGCATGACTCCTGTGAGTCGATCTGCTGCCCGCGTGAGCTTGGAGAACTGCGGGAAACCATTAGCAGCCGGTGGTCGCCGGCTGGCTGGCGTAAGCATCGCCGGCTCGTGCACTTGCAGTGGTGGCCGATGGGCTACAGCTCTCAGCGCATCGGACATTGAGTAGCCTAGCGACTGTCTGTCGTGCTCTAGATGTCAGGCGAGCCGGTACATCTGGCTTCAGTAGGGCGGTTAGCATCGGGTAGGGAGACAGGGGCTGCGCGTTCATCCCACTCCACGCCAATTGACAGGCATTCTGACCTCAGCCCCGCTCGTTTAGATGCCGTCGGCACGACCAACATTGCTGCCAATCAGGATCACGATGTGACGACGCAGCTCGTGAGTCCTACTGCGACCGCCCTGATTATTCTGCACCTCCTAACTGTCCCTCGCTCGCGCGCGCCAACAGAACGACGGCATCCGGATGCTCCAGGTACAAGCTCACTGGTCCGGTGGTGCGCTGCGTTTGTGTCACTCGTCATGCGTACGTTTAAGCCTGCACGGTACCTCGAGCTTCTTATTCCCCTGACTTCAACCGTGCCTGACAACATCTTCTCAAAACGACTTCAATATGGCAGTTTCTCCTTGATGCTGGCACCCTTACTGATTATCTGACGACGGTCAATACCTGGGCGGCCGCTAATCCGACTGAGGTCTTATCAATCCTCATCGTCAACATCGACAACGTCAATGCCTCGACTGTCGCCGAGTCTTTCACCTCCAGCGGCCTCGATCAGATATCTTATGCGCCAGAGAAGGCGACACTAGGGCAGAGCGAGTGGCCAACCCTTGGCAGTATGATCGACAGCGGTAAGCGGATCGTCACCTTCATGGACAAGTACGTTCTCTCCGGCGATTGTGGTCTAGTCCTTGCTGGCTCATAATTCTCTCGTGACTGACGAGATATTCCGCACTTCAGCACGGCCGACTTTACGACCGTACCCTACATCATCGACGAATTTGCCAACGTCTTTGAAGGTGCGCTTGAGGCAACATTTGTCTCACCTGAAGGCTTGATCTGATTCCGCGCCTCGTCGTCGTCATTTTCCATACAGATGCGTATAATGTGATCGAGAACTCCTTCCCCTGCACCGCCAACCGCTCGACCAGCGATCCGAGCACGCAGCTTATGCTCACGAACCATTACCTCGACGTCGTACGTTGCCCGCGACGCAACTTTGATTTCCCTTTGTAGGCCTGTCTTCGCCGACTGATGTCCGATTGACGTTCTTCGTTGTAGATGGGCGCAACGACCGGCTTCCTCACTCCGGACAAGTCGCAGATCGTCCAGACGTGCGTCTCCTTGTGTCGCCCTCTTGACATCATTTATTGACCTCTCGACCCGTGCACCCCTCGCAGAAACGGCCTGAACGGGACTGGCAGCCTTGGCCAGGGTGCCGACAACTGCAACGACCGCTGGGGCCGCTTTCCCAAGTGAGCGTCGTACCGATTCGTCAAGCGTTGAGCGACCCACTGACGTGGCTGCCTTACCCTAGCTTCATGCTTGTTGACTTTTACACCTCGTCTTCAGGCGACGTCTTTGACGTTGCCGCTCGGCTTAACGGCGTCGCTGCGCCGAACAATGAGATCGCACCCTACCTTGCTGGTACGACCAGCAACACGACGACGACCGGCAGCGGCTCAGGCTCGGGCGTCACCAGTGTTCCGCTCAGTGGTGGTCGACGCTCGGTCAGCGGCTTCGTCCAAGGAAACGCACTGGTTGCTACCCTGCTTGCCCTCTGTCTCGGCGGCGGGACTACGATGGTTCTTTGAGCCGGTCTCAGGAATAGTCTGCCTCGCACTTGAGCTTCTTTGCCCTCCCGTCTTTGTCCGGTCTCGCATGCCCGCCCAGCGCACCCCATCGCTCGCTTGTACCATGCCCCGAGTTTGTTGGCGCGCTTCTCGCCCGATCCAATCTGAAGGACTGTCATTCTCACTTTCTTCACTTGCACGCCAGAGCCTTGTACTATGACGCAAAAGTTTATCTCACCTGGGCTGCACCGTTGCAAGCTTGATGGATTTGACGGACACCTTCGCTGGAAGGTCGCCGTTGGCTGGTCAGGGCACGACCAGATATTCGAAATACGGGAAGACTTGTAGACGACTTGATGAATGCGCCGTCTTGCGCACGCTGATTCATAAGGGAGGAATATGAAGCAGCCCAAGCAGCGGCTCTAAGACGCTGTTCCCTGCCGTCCGTTGAGACCTTTCACCAATGCAGAAAGATTCTAACAGAGAAGAGGCATCAGAGATCGTACAGCCATCGTCTGGGCTTGATGTTGGAACCGGAAGGCATGGGTGAAGAAGAGCTGCAGGCAGCTGCGTAAAGGCAGACATATGACACAGGCGAGAGAGACGAGTGAGTCGGGACGATGACCAGATCAGGGCGCGACGCCTCACTCGATCTCAATGACCTCGACCTGGCGCCGAGGGCGACCGGCCGGGCGCTTGACACCGCCAGCCGCCTCGAGGACGCCCTCGCGCGCTCTAGCTGTCTCGGAGCGACCATGCGCCCGGCCAGCCCGGCTGACAGGACCCTTGGTCGGAGCGGACGACAGCGCGAGCGAAGCCGGTTGCGGCCGCACCATAAACGGCGACTGGACGACAGGCGTGCCAGGCGGGCGTTTGCGCGCGCCGTTGGCCGTCAATGGTAGGGCTGTCCGGGGCGTCGCTCGAGCTAAATTGGGCGTCATTAATCGGCTTGGCGTCACGCGCGACTTGGACGGCGATGGCGGAAGCCGGCGCGGGGTCAAGCTTATGCCAATTGGAGGAAGCGCCGCGAAACGACCGAGAGGCGAAAGCTTGACGGCGCCCGTGACCGCGTCTCGCTCGACGAGCAAGATGTCTTCGTCTGAGTTCTCGTCCTCCTCTTCGTCTGAATACGCTCGACCTTTGCCCTTACCGATCGAACCAACGCGTTGCCGCTTCTTCGGGCTTTTCGAGCCCTCGGCCTGGCCAGCGGAGAAGGCGGGCGGGGCTAGCGGAGCGAAGTAGGCCGGAACATTGACGGCACGCTGAGCAGGCGAGAGGATGTGGGCCGGCGCGGCCGCCGGCGACGAAAGCATCGGCAGAGGGGATGAGGGGACCATCGACTTGGGCGCAGTAGTGAGCTGCCGTGACGCAGTCTTTGTCGGGCTGAGTGCTGAGGAAGACGGTCCAGCCGAGAGAGGTGTAGCCGACAGTTTCTTTACGAGGGATGCCGGAGTCGCCTGAGGTGCAATACTGGAGCTAGCGATCGCGGCTGATGTGGGCGGCGCATTTGTCTCCTTCTTGGCCTTGCCAGCCGTTGCCGTCTTAGCCTTTGGCTTGGCCTTCGGCTTGCCTTCCGCCCCCGTTGCCGTTGACTTGACCGCCTTGCCGAGCCCGACCAGCGTCGACTGAGCCTCAAAGTCGCGTCCGCGCACACGCCGCCACTCGCGCTCGACGCCCTCGACCCAGTCGTCGCAGTCCCCCTCAACCCAGGCATCGAACACACCGTCCCACTCCTTTCCCGGCGCCGTCTTGTTGACAAAGATAACGCGGCCCTTACCGCCGTCGGGACGGAGCTTGGTCGGCGGAAGCGAGTGGACGGCCTTGGCGAGCTCTTTGACAAGCCGCTTGAGGCCGTGGACCTTGAGCGAGGTGCCAAGAACGAGCAGTAGGTCCGGCGCGCGCTGGATGTCGTACGATTGGAGCGACCCAATCAGGTCGCCCGACGGGTGGTTCTGTAGAATCGCGAAAGGAAGGGGGGGGGGGCGCAAGGTTCAGCGAATGTATCACAAGATGCAGATCGAATTGCTAAACGCACCTCGTCGTAGAGCACGATACCGGGCCGGAGGACGCCCTGGCTAAGTGCCCGCTGGCCACGAGCGACACGCAGGCCGACCCGGTCCTCGCAGGCAGGGCAGTCGACGCACTCGCCCTCCTTGTATAGCTCAACCCACTCGGCCGAGAAGGCGTATGAGGCGGCGCAGACGGTGCAGCGGAGAGCGTGGATATCGCCATGAAGCTGGACATTCTTGGTTGACCGCTTGTCAAGCTCAGGCGGCGGGATGCGAGTCCCAATGGGCAGGGCACCCGGCGGCGCCGGCGAGGACGGGACGTCGGCGGGTGGTGTGACGGCGGTCGAAGTTGAAACCGAGGGGAAACTCGAGGGCGGAGGCGAAGGAGAGCGCGACGAGGCCTGTGACGAGAGAACCGACGTCCAGGCGGAGGAGGCCGCCGACGAGGGCTCGGACGAGGCAGTGCTCGAGCCCTCGGCCTTGATCGCAAGCGGCGCGGGAAGGGTCGATGAGCACCGGACGCCGGCCCGGCGCTCAAGTCCATCAATGTTCTGCGTGTAGCTTCGCGCAAGCTTGCCGCGTTCCTCGAGTCGACGGACGAAGCGGTGCGTCCGGCTTGGCTCGACGAGGTCGACGGCAGCCTTGAGCTCGGCGATGAATGAGAAGAAGAGCGAGGTCGACTCCGGCGAGCGGAAGAGGCCAGACGAGAAGAGGTCCTTGCCCTGCACGACGGTCGATGGGTAGCGTGACTTGACAAGGTTATAGAGCCCGTCGGCCGAGCGAAAGTCCTGTGGGATGAGGTCGAGAATGAAGGGTCAGCATAGGCTTAATGGTTGCGTCACTCATCAGGGTGAGGGCGCAAGTCGTGCAGGGGTCGGCCGAGCTGCGCAGGCTCTGGAGATCGATTCCCACACGATCCAAGGATATCGCTTCGTGTCCCGGATCCCCTCGTGCAAACAGACACTGCCTGCAGAGCCAGCTAGGCCGCAGTGAAGGCGGTGGCAGTGCGACAATCGTCTGTCGGTCCCGGCACTCACTCAACATCTCTTGCCCTGCCGCGCGGCCACTGACGACATGGCTAAACTACCAGCCATCCCGCCTGGCGGTCAAGCCCAAGCCCCACTACGCGCGCAGATACACTGGACGAGCAAGTAGGAGAAAGTAGGTACGCACCGGAATGCCGCACGAGCAACTGACGCCGGCGCCCGAGACGACGACAACCTTGCCGGCCTTTGCGACGAGACCGCCGATCGCAGCCAGCTGGCGGCGGACGACAGCTGCAGCCGGGTCGTCGGTCGCGTGCTGAGCGGCGAGCGGGAGATGGAGCATCGCCAGAAGAGCGTGCTCTTACGAAGGCGGCCTGGTTAGAGAACGGGAAAGGGAGAAGGAGGTCGTAAGGAGGGGCGGGCGAAAGGGAGAGAGAGGGAAGGGGGCGCGCAGGCGAAACGAGAAGGGCAGGGTCAGAGCTATGCGTTTCCGCGTCATTGGCCCGAGCCGCACTCGCCGCCTCACTCAAGCCTCAACAAGTCCTCTCCTGTATCTCACTCTCCGGTTCCGTTTGACCTACAGTAGCATCTCGTACCCATGCCCGCCGACGATGACCTTCAGTGGGTCGAAGCTCCGATCGCACGTCCCTCGGTAACACCTCGCGATACCCGCGCGACCTCGACCACCTCGTCTTCCCGCCGCGACCGCGACCGCGACTCGCACCGCCGGAGGTCGCGCTCGCCCGTCGACGACGATGACCGCCGGCGATCGTCTGACCGGCAAAGGGAGCGTGATGACGACCGTCACCGCTCGCGCCGCGACGACCGCGATCGCGAGCGCCACAGGGACAGGGACGACCGCGACCGCCGAAGCGGGCGGGATCGCGATGGTCGGGACCGAAGCCGGTCGCGCGACCGGCACCGCAGCAACCGTTACGACGACGACGACGACGACCGACGAGGCGACAGGAACCGACACCACCGGTCAAGCCGGCGCCGATCGAGGTCGCGCTCGCGCTCGCGTGGACGCGGGACCGAGTGCGTCCCCTTCCCCCAGAAACCTTAAGCCGCTACCAAGACCGCTGACGTCTGTCTTCAATCACTGCCTCTGATCGCAGCTCTGAATCCGGCGGATCCGACTCTGATGTGTCCGAGACGCGTTCCGAGCGCAAGGCGCGTAAACGTGAGAAGAAGGAGCGACGCGAGCGTAAGAAGGAGAAGAAGGTGCGTCCTCATCTCTGCGACCCGCCTCAAGACAAGCCGCGCACGTCGCTGACCACTCATCTCGCCTACAGGAGAAGAAGAAGGCGGCCAGCACGATCGGCGAATGGGGCAAGTACGGCCTGATCGACGACAATGAGTACGTCGCAAAAGCCCTTTAGACCCTCTGAGCCGTGGGAATTCATCTGACCCCCCCGCGTGCCGCCTGCAGCCGCCAGGACAAGGAGAACGAGTTCCGATCCTGGATGGTCGAAGAGCGCAAGATCAATCCAGAGACGGTCAAGAAGGATAAGGAGAAGAAGGAGTGGTCGGTCTACGTCGAGGATTTCAACACGGCAACGCTTCCCCATGAGAAGTATTACAACATGGCCGCCTACATGGCCAAGATGGACGCGATCCGGACGGGCGAGAGTTACACCTCGTTCGATGGGGTTGCTTCGTACGATCCGTCGAAAGATCTGGCGTCGCATGCGAGCTCACTTCGGAGGCCAGTTGTCGAGACCGAGACGTACCTCTCACAGGCTCAGCTGGCTGAGCTCCGACGTGTCCAGAATGAGCGGATTGAGATGGGCAAGCGCAAGACGCTCGGTCTCGAGGTCAAGCGCGACCTCGGCGTCCGCATGGACGGCAGCAGTGCGTGGCTTTTTCTGTCCTGCGCGGCGCAAGCTGCTCGTGTTGACTTAGCTCCTTGCACCCGGCAGAGTTCGACAAGCGCTGAGAGGCGCTGGAATTGCAAGATTGTCAAGGCCGCGTGTGGATCGAGATGTCATGTGCCTGTTGACCCTAGTATAAGGTCAGCGGCTTCCAAGTGCATCGTCCTGCATGTCGCCCTGGTTGGAAGCAGTCCAAAGCGCGTCCAACTTTGATACGCATACGCGGCGCGCAGGAAGCCACGCCTGGGCCACAGAGGGGAGGGGGGAAGGCGGCGCTGTTTTCTTGGCGTGTGAGCATCACAAGCTTGTGCTGCTGCTGACAAGGCGGCTAGTCCTCTAGATTTGCCCGTCGAAGGGCTGCGGTTATCAGGTCGGCCCTTCACGCGGTCGCTCCTGTGTCGCTGCCTCGAGTGGGAGGCCGACAGCCCCTGTTGCCTGGACGGGCTTAGCTCCTTCCAGCCTCTCATCTCGACCTCGACTTCCACTGACGTTTAGCATCAGAGCACGGTTGTCATCGAAAGTCACACACACTTTATCGACACCGCCGGCCCCTTTCGAGTCAGCATGGCACGCATGACCCGCTCTGCTGCGGCAGCGCGTGTTGGTGTTTGTCCCACCAATGGTCCGACCAGCAGCGCTTCTAGCACAAGCTCAAGCGACCCGCTTATCTCTCTTTCGGTCATCGCTGCCGGCAAATGTGACTGCCTGAAGGGCCTCAAGCTCGTATTTCGCGGCGAGCTGCCGACGCTATCCCGCCCGGAAGCAATTGCCCTTGCGCTTGGGCACGGCGCGTGCGTCCCCTCAGTACCACTTTGACGGCCAATGTACCTTTGCACTGACCTTCCTCTTTAACCTTACAGGAAGGTCACCAAGGCTACTTCTGCGTGCACGTCCTTCGTCGTCGTTGGTGAGGTCGCGCCAAACCGACTTGCTCGCGCAGACCGGGGCCTTCCTCAACTTGACGAAGCCGATTTTAACCGGCTCATCCAGACGCGTGGCGCGTCGGATCTCAGCCGGTTGTCTCCAAGCAGCACGTTCACCGCATACGTCTGGCTGGATGACTCGCTGAAATTATCTATGGCGGATCTCTCGACGGCGAATCGAGCTTCGGTCAATAGAAGGAATGCCCCGCCTTCGCTTCCTTCTCTGGCCTACTCCCCGCCGGCGGGTTGCTCTTCTCCTACACGTCTCTCGCCATCAGCTGGTACCGTCTTGTTTACTGGTCGCCCATCGGTCCAGTCATCGAACGCTTCCCTGCCAATGCTCGGCCGCAAACGAAAGTTTTGAGGGCGTTAAGGACATCGATCCACAACACATCGATCCACAACAACCTCGCGCAAAGTCACCTGACCACTCAGTCAGCCGTCGTAGCTCCACAGTCCTTGGCTGCCAATGTCGCCTTCACGCCGTATGCGCCTCCGCCGCCGCCAACCCGTCCGCCTTAAGTCCTTCGACGAATTCCGATAACTGCGATCGTCACTGGAAGGTGGGCGTGACCTTAAAGCTCGTCGGCCATGGCCCTCGTCGAACATCTCGAATCCGAAGCCGGGCGTCCTGGACACGGCAATGCCGTCGACCGGCCAAAGTGTCAATGCGCTATCGATCATTGAGCTGTCGTTGGTTGGAATTGATTTGCGCGTCCGGTTGCTGTCACGCGTCACTCGAGGCGTCCAAAGACGCTGTGCTTCGATCGTGAGGAGAAAGTTTCGGCCTTGCATCAATCGTGCTCGTCGGCTCCAGCTCTACTATGTATCTGACCTCACTATCTGCACAAAGATCTTAAAATGGGCGGTCTGTACGAAAGCCTGTTAAGCGCGAACGACGTACGTGGCCCATGCGCGCTGTGTAGCTGCACGCGTCACCGGCCAGCTCCGAAAGCGCCTCCCTCGACCTCTGCATTCGCTTGTCCTTCAACATCGACCTCTCTTCGTCTGTCGACATTTTCACGCATCTTAGCGCTCGACATCATGCCCTCCAGCAATGCCGATGAGGCGCCGCTCTTGCCGAGCCACGTTCGCCGCCAGAGCCGCCGAGTCAAACTCGGCATCCTCCTCGCTGCCTTCGCGACACTCGCCATCGTCGCCGTTAGCATCACCCTTACCAGCAAGCTCGTCGACAGCGACCCCGATGGACCCGAAGACCCACTTGAGCGCGCTCACTGGCTTCTCAAGCGGTGCGTCTCTGTTCGAAACTTGGTCTGCTCGAGGAAGCTTGAGTACCGACTCATTGCCCTGGCTGGTCCCCATCACTCCCTTGATACAGGACCAAGACCCCCATCCTCGACGGGCACATTGACCTTCCCGAGTTCGCTCGGATGACATACAAGAACAACATCTCTGCATTCGACCTCAATGAGCCGACGCCCGGTCACGTCGACATCCCTCGCCTCCGCGAGGGTCAGGTTGGAGGGTAGGTTCACTTGGGTCAGCGACGCCAGTCAGATCTGAAGCTGACGATGAACTCGGTCTCCATCTGGCAGTTTCTTTTGGTCATGCTTCACCCAGTGTCCTGTCGACCCTAAGGGAGGGGCTGGGGCGGACAACTTCCTCACGCCTCACAACGCAGTGCGAGGTGCGAGCTAACCTCTCGGCAGAGCGTTGCAAGAGCTCGGAAGCTGACCACCCCATCCCTACATAAGACACCCTGGAGCAGATTGACGTCTCGAAGCTCCTGATAGAGAAGTACAGCGACACATTCGCTCTCGCGACGACGGCGCAGGAGGTCCGGGACGCGACGGCGAGCGGCAAGATTGCCTCGCTTCTTGGTATCGAGGGGTGCGTCCCGATGACCTTGTATTCTCTGTTAGTTCACTGACGCCCCGAGGTGCCTTGTGACAGCGCCCATCAGCTCGGCAACTCGCTGGCATCACTCCGCATGTATGCCGAGCTGGGCGTTCGCTGTACATCTACCCGCTGTTGTGTTCTCCTGAAAGCCTGAGCTGACAATTGTCTGGCTATACACAGACGTCACCTTGACCCACTCTTGCCCCAACGTCTTCGCCGACTCGGCTGGCATCTTTGAACCCGCAAAGAAGGTGCACGGCGGCCTCTCTCCGCTGGGCCGTGATCTTATCTACGAGCTCAACCGGCTCGGTGTGATGGTTGTCAGTCTTGTAATCCCTCCGATAATCTCGCAGATCAAGCTGACGAGTAACGCCCTTTGCAACGGCAGGACCTGTCGCACGTCTCGGACGAGACGGCCAATCGTCAGTTAAAAGAAAGAGCATATCTTTCAAACTCCGTGCAATGCTGACGGCCTTTCGCGTTTGCAGAGGCGCTTGACCTTACCCGGGCTCCCGTCATCTGGTCGCACTCGTCGGCTAGGCACTTCAACGAGATTCAGCGCAACGTTCCCGACCAACTGCTCGAGCGCATCGGCTCTGGCGAAGATAAGGTTGACGGAGTCGTCCACGTAAACTTTTACGGAGGCTTTCTCCTCGGTAAGGGCCAGAAGGGCGATGTCGGTACGGTCGCCGATCACGTCGAGTGGATCGCTAAAAAGGCCGGTCACAAGCACGTCGGCCTTGGCAGTGATTACGACGGCATCGAGAGCACACCCGTCGGCCTCGAAGACGTCTCCAAGTACCCCGCCCTCTTTGCCGAGCTCATCCGCCGCGGCTGGACGGACGCGCAGCTTGAGGGCCTCGCCGGTGGCAATACGCTCCGCATCCTCGAGGGCGTCGAGCGCGTTAAGAAAGAAATGAAGGGCGAGCCGGCTAGCATGGCACGCTACACTATTCGGAAGGACCTCTGAACATGTCCTTTTGGAGGCGAGACGGGAGAAGGGCGCACGTTCGCAGTCCCTATCATGAATGAATTTTCAGCACAGGTCACTCCGCGGCGGTGCATGGCATCACACCTCTGCATTGATAGCGTCTGACCCTTCGCCGTCGCCGCTCTCCTCGTCATCACCCTCTTCGTCTCCAGTCGCGTCCTCCTCGCTCTCTTCGTCGACACCCTCAATCTCGAGGGCGCCAAACATGCTGCCGACGTTGGCCTTGGCCTTCTTATTGACGAGGCCAGCCGGCTCATCGTCCTCGTTCAAATACTCGTCCGATTCGGCCTCTGCCGAGTCGCTCGTCGCCGACTCGTCGTCGTCGCCCTCGTCAGAGCTCTCGCTCATCTCGTCTGAGCTGAGCTCGTGCGGCGCGTCGGTCTGCAGTGGATCGTTGGCCTGGTGAAAGGGCGAGTACTCTTGACCGAGCCAGATGCCGTCACCCGGCGGCAACGTCGGCGTTGGCTCGTTCTCGATGGGTGGTGGGCGGAATGACCAAGGGATGCGAGCCTCGGCGATGGCGCGGAGGACTGACGCAGGAATATGGTCAAGAGTCGAAGGTTCAGCGGCAGGATGGAATTTAGCGTGGGCGTGGAGATACTGACTGTGGTTACCGGCACGGTTGACATCTGGCCGGCCGGCTTTGGCGGTCACTGTATTGCGAAAGGTCGGCGTGGTCGTTCAGCACGAGTCATCAGGAGCGCCAAGACGATCGCTTTCAACATACGGAATCCACGCTGGAGCGCCCAGCCTTCCATGATGTCGCCCGTCGACCAAACCTTCTCTCGCTTGGCTGACTTCTCGTCCGCGTCGGCCGGGCGCATGCCTGCTCGCCACGTCTTCTTGGTCTCGATAACCTGAGTGTCCTCGTCCAGGTCGTCAAGTTGGAGGATCCGCTCAAGCGGAAGGAGCTGGCCTGCGAGTTGAAGGACGGCCGGTAGGGCAGGGATGTGCGAGATGGGCAAGATTGAAGACACAGCTTGCAGCTCAAATGGCGTCAACGACGGGAGGACGAGGCCAGGCGAGTCGGCGAGCCGGACCTATCAGGCGGAAGGAGGACGATCAGCACTGGTAGACGCAGATCAAAGTCGACGATCCGCAGATGTACCTCAGGCGTCCAGAAGATGGTCTGGAAGTGCTTCGTCTTGCCCGGCGTTTTGGATGCACGGACCTTGCTCTTGCCGACCATGGCGTTCAGGAGCGAGCTCTTGCCGACGTTCGGCTGTCTGAAAGTCGCAAGGGCGGGCATGATAGAATCAGCGCTTAGACTTGTTTGTTTTAGCACAGATGTCCTTTGACGCACCCGATGAGTCCGACGGTCAGGTAATCAAAGTTGAGTTGCTCAGTCGGCCCCTCGCCAACGCGACCGTCGACTTTCTGATCGTCATTCTCGACTGGCCGTTGTTCGTAATCCTCACACGCAGCATTCTCGCCGTCGATGGGCAGGCCCTCGACGAGCTTGTCCCAGTCAATCGAGGATCGAACGCGGGGCGTCCACTTGGCGAGACGCGCCGGGTCCTCGGCCACGGCTGGCGGCGGGGTGATGAGACGCGTGTGCGCGCGTTTGATCGCCTCCACAAGATTGACGAGCGAGCTCGGTGGTATGTAAGACTTGAGGACAGACCGCGTGCCTGTAGTAGTTGACGTAGCGTCAAATCTTAGGGAGGCTAAGGGCAAAGTGTGTAGTGCAGGGGACGCACCCTGCGCGCGCTTCTCGCGCCGGTATGCCTCGAGGGACACGATGTCCCAACCGTGCCGGCCCCACTCGCGCCGACACCAGGCCTCCCATTGTGAGCGGACCTCAGGCGATACGAGATCGCACTTGGTGAGAACGAGGACAACCTCCTTGCGGCTCGTCTGCTGATGCGAAAGAATGTACTCCTGAAGCGACGGCGGGAAGTGCAGCGGTGGGCAGCGAATGTCGATGAGGACGAGAAGGATTGGCGATAGCTCGAGTGTCCTCCACAGCTGCCGGTATACTTCTAGGTTGCGCTCAAAGTAGGTCGTCGATCGCGGCCATTGAATGGACGATGATGATGCGGCGTCGGCGTCCGGCTCAGGAGGCGCAGGCGTAGCACCTTCTGACTCGGCTGCGTCATCGTCGCCCTTGGGAGCGACAGTACGCCATCGCTCGACAGCATCATCGGCAGCCGCCAGCCACTTCTTGAAGAGACCGGCCTCGTTGGCTTCGACCTCCTTCTTGGTCTGCTCGTACTTCCACTTTGGCCGGCGCGGGATCGAGAGGGCCTCCTTCATCGCCTGCGCGGGCTCGAGAAGCTCGAGCGGGAAGTAGGGTGCGTCGACTGAAATCGGACGCGGCAGCGGATCCGTCAAGGCCGTCGTCTTAGAGCGCGCGATGTACTGGCGAAAGGCAAGCAGATTGAGGGGCGTCAATTCGATAGTGCGATCAACTTGTTACGGCGAGCTTTACGGGCAGCTGACTTTCCGACTAACCTCAGGCGTTAAGGGAAGGAACTTGGAGACGAGCTTACACTTCTCGGCCATTGCTCCAGCACTTTCCCGACCCGATCGACCCTGGCCAGCCACCGGTGCGTGATTTGTGAGCTTCTTCATGCCGGCTGCGGTGAAGCCGGTCGGTGGCGGCGGCAGGTCGCCCCGTTTGACCGCTCGTTTCTCCTTGAGCTGCGCTGCGGACAAGGACGGAGGAAAGCATGGATCAGGATCCATTCTTTGCACCCAGAGTGCAGCTGAGAGCTCTGTCCCACCCTTGCGCTGTCTTGGCAGTTCGCACAGCCGGTCGTGAGGGGGTTAGCCTGCGCGGTCGAGGTGGCTGCGGTATCGCTGAGGGACACTCACTTTGTGCTGCGAGCAACCTTGCGAGGCATGACGAAGTGGTGGGGAGGTTACTGTCCCGCAGCGAGTTTGCTTTCGGTCGTCTGAGAACCAAAGGCGGACAAGAGGAGGAGAAGGCGCTGGCAGATCGAGGTCGAGGGCGGGCGAGCGAGGATGACGCGCCTGTCGTTTTGGCGGAGTCCCTGACAGGCCCGAGCTTCAGGCAGTACGCATCGACATGCACTAGCCGGTCACTCGATCACAGCAATGATCGCAAACATTGGCGGACTGCAGCTCGAGTCAAAAACGTGCCGGTCTTCGAAACAAAAAGGCAATCTTAGCAGCTTGAGTAGGATCAGCCGCGGAGCATTGCAGCGGCCGCCGCACCCATGCGGCTGCCTTCGCCACCTCAATGATGATCAGCAGACGCGTGCACAACATCAATCTGCCCAAATGTGTGGTCCAAGGGGTGCTACTCGATAGCTGAAGCCCGATGTCGATAAGGCTGCCACTCACCCTTGGAACGTGCCCAGCCAGTCTTCTGCTGCGCACGACCGATGACAGGCGCTGCGGTCAGAGCCGTCGGCAATTCTGCAGGCAGCTGACAGGAAGGGTCTACAGAGATACTGAAAGGTGCTGAGAGGCAAAAGCCAGCTGCTAATATTGTCACTCGGTCTGCTTAAAAAGAGACCGGCGGGGCAGGAAGAGAAACACGTCCACCTGATCGAGGCGAGCTGCGAGACTGCGGCCCGACGAACGCCAGCGTCATTTCGAGTCCAGTCAGAAATTGAGCACTAGTCGACGCTCACGCGGGCCCGGTGCGGTCGAGTCAGTCTCTTTTGCTTAGTCGACTAGCTTTGCCTAGTCGACTAGCAAGGAGAGGAGACGATTGACGTTGAGAAGTCGCAACTACTGACCTCTTCGACGCGCCGGCGAAGCGACCGCTCGCTTCCGACCGACCCCGACCAGTCCCCCTCGTCTCGCTGCTGCACTTCCTCCCCTCAGCAGACAGCAAGCTCAGGATGGAGGTCGACCTCGACTCGACGACGCAAGGCACCTTCTTCATTCCATGTAAGCGGCGTCGACATCAGGAGGCCCAGCCATCGCCAGCGGAAGAGCTTGCTCCTAAGCTCAGCGCTTGGATACAAGCTGCGTTCGACAAGAGCTGGTCGAGGCACCAGGCACGGATTGATGTACGTTCTCTTCATGTCGATGTTGCTTAAGTGAGGGCAATTCCTGACAAATAATTCACCACCGCAGGATACTCTCAAGCGCTTGACGCAGCGGTCGTCAGAGCAGCTGGTTAGCTGGGAGTCTGAAAGCTACCCGGCCGGCGAGCCCCGCACGCCATACGCGTCCATCCCGACGGCTTTAGTCTCATGTGCGTCCGTCGCGGGGCGCGAAGCTCGAGGGAGATTGAGCATCGCTGATCTTCCTGTCCATGTCGCTGTCAGCGACGAGTGTTCAGACACTGCATTCGCTAGTCGCGACGGTTGAGCAGCTGCTTGAGGCGAAGCGCGAGGCCTTCAAAGGCAAAGGCAAAGATACTGTCCCGAACGGCGCGACGACCGATGATGTTGTGATGGCGGACGGCGAGAGAAGCGCTTTCAATGAGCCCGAGAGTCGCCGGACGGTCATCGAGTGCAAGAACGGGCTGTCGCTAGAGACGCTCATCGAGAGCATCGTCCTCGGCCTCCTCGGAGACGATCCGGCAAGCAGCAGCGTGCGCAGTCCCTCCTGTTTATCCGCCTCGGCTCCAAATGCTGCTGAAGCTAACGCACCGCGGCGTCCACTTTGTCCATAGACTGCGACGCTGCCTTCACTTCTGCGCTTCCAGAACTCGCAAACGCGGTTGTCAATCACGCTGCACCAAATCCACCTGCTCCCGTTGCGCACTCTGACCGCCCTTCTAACGGTCCTCACGCGTTACTCGCCACGACTACAGTTTGTTTTGATCTTGACAACGGCAAGTGCGCCGGGTGTCTTGCGCGAGGTCGTACCGGCAGCCGTCATGGAGGCGCTCGAGATGCGCGTCTTTGAAGGCATTGAGGGCGGCGATGTATGGGAGGAGGTCATCAAGGATGTGCGTCGCCCGCGCCCGGGTCCGCTTCTGGTCCAACAGCCCGCATCCCTTTCACTGAACATTCTTACTTTATTGTAGCTTTACTTTTCCAGCTGGGAACCCGAAGTCCTGATTGATGGCGCCACCTTTGACGAGCTGCGCGACACGTACGAGCGCAACTCGCACTCGGTCGAGGGCCTCATCTCGGCGCTCCACGTCGGTCCCTTCTCAGACTGAGCGAATCCGCCTCTCTTCTGCAAAGCTGACGACTCCTTCGGCTTTAATCAATTTAGTACATCCATATGCGCGCCTTTTTTGGGCCCCTCGGGCAGTTTCTGCCTCGACCGCCGCCTGCGAGCAACGGTGCCGCCGATGCGTCGGCTCCGCCAGATTTGTATCCGGAGGACGAGCAACAAAAGATCTTCAAGAGGCTACTTGTGCTGCCCTCAGTGCTTCAGTCGTCGCTGTCCAAGTCAAATCCGGCCCTGCAACCGCCACTGGCATTGCTGCTCGAATCAACCAAGCTCGGAGGCGCTCATGCCTCCATCCCGCCAGCCGACTTTCCGCGCGACCTCGTTGCGGCATCGCACAAGCTCGTTCACAAACATGCAGCTGACCGGCGGCTCGCCTTTGCGGTCTTTGTGAGCGTGCGTAATTACCTGGCCGGTCGGAGGGACGATGGAGGCGCAGCTGGCAGCAACACGGGCGTCGTGCGCGTCCGCGGCAGTGAGGGCGTCAGGCTCATGCGGTCCGTCGTCAACGGCGAGGCCAGTGGGACCGACCGAGGCTTCATTTGGACAAGTAAGCTTGTCGCGTGCGTCCTTCGCAACTCTCGCAACCCGCCAGGCAATTTTGCGTGCTGACAGCTCGCTCCATCGACGCTGTAGCAAACTTTCAGTCTCTGAGCTGCCGCTCCTCATGCAGAGTATCAAGAGCGGGATCCAGCCCTTTGGCATGTTCCGCATCAGCGCCATCTTCTCAGAGCTCGACAAGGTCAAGGAAAGCCCTTCGCAGACGGCAGCGGCTCTCGAAGGCATGTTCAGGTGCGCACAAGTCGCTGCCCTTCCCCAGGCCGTATTCGCCGGCTGACCCACGGGTTCTCGACGTGGCATAGCAAATGGATCACTCGACATGAACGGGTCTTGCTTCACGAGCTCTACTACTTTCGAGATCTGCGGGACTTGACAAAGGTGCGATTGAAGCGAGAGTTCCACGCATAGCGAACGAGCAAGCATTGTTGACCTTTGTTCCCTTCATTTTTGTCCGCGCCAGGTCTTCCGCCCGGCGCCGCTCGAGGCACTCCAGACTGCCCTCCTTTCGCCGCAAACGTACCTTGGCAAGGCGTCTTGCAACCCAGCCGACATGACAACGATGCCCGACACAACGCTCCTCTTCATGCGGTACCTCGAGTCGGGTAAGATGATCAACCTCTACGACTGGTTCGAGGCCTTCTCGTCGACGCTCAAGGCGCCGCCGCCGGCGGACGGCGACGACGAGGCCCAGGTCGAGCGCCGGCGCGAGGTCCAGGCCCGCTTCATGCGCGGCTTCCACGAGCTCGACTACCTCGGCCTGCTCAAGGGCACGAAGCGCAAGCCGGACCATGTTCTCAAGACGGTCTTCATGGTCGGCGAGGACGATGGCGAGGGCTTTCTCGACGGCCAACGGGCGGTCGCGCAGGCTGCAGCCGACGCGTAAAGCAATAGGCCGCTTATACCCATGCTCTCGCCAGCCCAACAGACTGACAGGAGAGGCTTGAGATATGAGATGGAAAGGCGCCTGTCGCTGGCGATCGACTCCGCCTTGCTCGCACGACATGAGGGGCTTGGCGGCCTCGGTTGACGCCGAGTGCTCTTCCGGTTCCGCCGGCTTTCGGATTGATCCATCCGGTCCATCAACTAGGGTGTCGTCATTACTCCATTGTCTCTTTGACACGATGCGCCTCGAAGACGCTTGCCTGCTCCTTCGCCTCTAGACCCACAGCCCCCCTTAATCGAACTCAGCCGACAGGTCCGCCTCATCTGGCTGCGACTTTATACCCAGCCGATGAGTTCCGACTCGCTCCCTCGATTCGCGCCAGCCCCTACCGTCCCGATGACAGTGCCGAAGAAGCCGGCTTCTTGCATTCCGCCGCCGAGGTCTCTCTCTGCTGATGCTGCCGCATCCTCGAAGGCAGAGTCTAAGGCTGTCAATGGCTCAGGTCCCAGCAACGAGTTCGTCAGCGTACGTTAGGAGATTTACCTTATTGTCAGCCTTGATGAGGTCGGGGCTGGCCTGATGCTACTCTCCTTGTCGCAGCCGCCCGCAGCCGGTGCTTCGGATTCTCCGCTGGAGACGCTCTTCGAGCCTCACAGCCTATTCATCGCTAAGTGCGTTCGCCGGTCTCTGCCGATCGCTTGCGCTGACCATCATCTGCTCCAGTCTTCCGCAGGGCTCGACCGACGGCGTGCTCCGGCAGGCGCTCAATTACCACTTCGGCCGCTTTGGCTCCGTCGTCTCCGTGAAGATCAAGCGCGAGAAGGACGTCCGGCCGGTTGATCCGCGAAAGAAAGAGGGTGACGTATGGGCCTGGCTATCGTTTGCGGTGCGTTCTGTGCGCATTCCTTCTCACGCTTACTTAAACAGACTTCGATGGCCCCTCCATAGACGCCCGAGCAGGCGATGACGGCCCTTCATGGCGCGCAGGGAATTCGCGTTCTCGGCCGGACACTCCGGGTCGAACGCGCAAAGGCTCACCGCGTCATCCTGCTCGAACCGCGCGAGGGCGCCACTTTTGTCCCTTCCACCATCGGCGGGTGGCTCGTTCGCACGAGCACGGGCGACTTCGTGAGGCTGGCTCGCTTGCCTCAATATACATCTTGTGCTCGGCGGCTGACGTGATCACCCCCTTTGTAGGACGTTTCGGAGACATTCGGCCGCACCAGCGGCACGCATAGCATCGAGGCGCGGCGCAAGGGCGAAGGCCTCCTTATCAAGTTTGGACAGGTGCGCAAGCATCTTTCGGCCTTGCGTGAATCGCTTTGACCTTCTCTCTGACGGCCTTTCTCCTATTCAATGCAGGGCGAAGGCTCAACTCTGCTCGAGGTGCGCTTCGCGCGTAATGACAGCATGGCAGATCAAGTGTTGGGCCGAGTATTGAGCTGACCCGGTCGCGCTCCAGCGCCTAAATGCCAATCCGCACCTCTCGGCGTCAATGTTCGTCCTGACTAGCGACATGCACCGGCGCCTGCCACCCCTGACCTTTGCATTGGTCTCGCAGATACATCGAGGATCATGCTATTGGCAGTGGACCCCGACCGACTTCTAACACACCGCCTTCGTCAACACTGCGTCCAGCCACCTTGGGCTTCGGCTCTTCAGAGCGGGGGCGCACGCGGTACCGACAGGGCGCGCCAGCGGCACGGATCGGACGCCTTCAGGATGCGCAGGCAACGCAGCCGGTGGTTTCCCCCGATCAGACACCTCGGCATTGGCCGGGTCTCCGTATTGCTATCCCAACGCCGCCACGATTTCGACATGCGTCGCCTCTCAGATGTTCGACCTCACGGCGGCCGACTGCGACTCCCGCTTCCGAACTGGTTCGTTGAAAGGGAAAGTTCCCCACCTGTTGTGACTTTTATCTAATGGAAGCTCCTATTTTTGGCAGCTCCTTTTGGACCCGATGAGCATTGGCTTCCGCGGAAATGATGCGTTTCGCACCTCTCCCGCGCTCGACCCCTTTGAGGACGGTCGCACGCCCGCGAAGCACGTTGTCGGCCACGTACACAACGAGACGGCTACATTTGACGGCCCGGTCAACGCGGTGCCTGCCCACTTTCCAACGGGCACTCTGGCCGCCTTGCAGGCGACTCCCTTCACCCCCTTTCTTCCAAGCCACTGGCCTTTTGTGCGCGGCTCGCTGCCAGCGTCGCCCGACGTACGTATCTCATACTTATCCTGCTACCTTGCTGAGGATGCCCTTTGACGCCCGATCGCCTGCCTTAATCAGCGGCCGTGGCCCTATGCTGGACTTCATCCTGTCGACGGCGCTCGCCCACGCGGAGACTCGCCCGGCTGGATTCATGCGCCACGGACAAGCGATCCAGCCCAACCCTTTTGGCCGAACGGCCCGTTCCTTGCGCAGTCGGCGCAGCCTGTGCCTGCAGACTTCTTCTTCCCGTTCCGTCCTTCGCCTTTCTTCAGCAATGCTGGCCATTATGGAGCTTTTCAGGCGGACGGCCCTGCTTCGCACGACGTCTTCCCGCTCACGCCGCCAGCTCCGCCTTTTTGGCTGGACAATGGCTCTGCGCTAGGCCCGGTTTACCACACCACTTTGACCGACTTGACTTTTCCGCTCCATTGCCAGGCGACTCTTCCATCGGCGCCGCGGTCCGACTGGCGTACAGACGCAGACGGCCAAGCTTGTGATCCTTTAGTGAACGACTCGATTCTTCCCCATGCCCAGTCCTCGGACGCTTTCAGCCACGACGCTCTGTGCTAGACCTGACGCCTCGACGCCACAATGGACGCTGCCCTTCCATTCTTCCCTGTCTGTTTTCATCGAACCCCGAACTTATCTCCCTCGGCTGAAGTCTGCTTGTAAAATTACCATTTCGCGTTCCTACGGCGGATCCCAAGGCGGATCGTGATGCGAAGCGGGCGACATGAATAGGGCGTCAAAGCGCGTCTTTTAGGGGCCCGTGGGAGTGGTGGGCGAGTCGAAAAGAGTCACGTGGGCGGATGCGAATGCAATAAGAAAAAGGAGGGGAAGATGCAAGCAGACAGTGAAGACGAAGTGGGAAGGAAAGCGTAAGAAGAGAAAGCCGAACGACTGAAAGCGAGGTCTATTCGCTCTTGGTCTTCTTCGACTTCTTCTTCTTCTTCTCGCCGTCCTCGGCTGCCGGCTCCTCGTCGTCGTCAGCCCGCCGCTTCTTGGATGACTTCTCCTTGACCTCGCCGTCGCCGTTGGCAGCGGCCGCCAGCTTGGCCGCCTTCTTGGCCGCCTTGCGTTCCTCTTTGCTCAGCTCGGCGCCATCGACGTCCATGCCGCCAGCGGCAGCCTCGGCAGCCTTCTTTGCGGCCTTGGCCGCCTTCTTCGCGGCCTTCTCGTCGACGGCAGCCGGCTGCGTCGGAAGGAGACCGGCCGGGGCGTCGGCCGACTCGTTGTAGGCTGCACCGCTGCCCGAAGCCTGGTACTTGGTCTGCTTGGGACCGTCAGCGGCTGATGAGCGGGTCGAGACGATGCCAAGCCGGTGCTCGAGAGCCCGGAGTCGGCTCTCAAGCTTGGCCCGGTTCTCAACACCGATTGAAGGAGCACCCTCAGTCGACTTGGAGTCGTCGTCCGCGAGCGCGTCGACACGGATCGAGAGAGCGGCCTTGGTCGCGACCATGCGGGCCATCTTGCCCTTGAGCTTCTGCGGGGCCTGGCCGATGAGCGAGGCGTGGTAGATGAGACCGTACTTGGGCGTGTCGTGCTTGGTCTTAAGCGCGCGGAAGAGGGCCTTCTCGGCACCGAGGATCTGGACAGTCGATGCTGGGTGCTTGGCGAGGTTGAGAAGCGAGCCGGCGTGCGAGATGAGGCGGGCGCCGACGAGCTCGCCGACCAGAGCCGTCAGGTTGGGAGCAATGGCCGACATACGGTTGCGAAGGTACTCGAAGAGCTGGACGCGGTACTCGGTGATGGAGATGACCTGGTCACAGAGGGAGTGGATGTGGGCAATGTCCGAGTCGGAGATCTCGGTTCCCATCGAGAGCTCAGCCGCCTGCTTGAGGGTGGCCTCGAGGTCCTCGGGCAGGATGTGCTCGAACGAGGTCGTCGAGCAGTTGGTACGGAAGCCCATCGCCCGGACAACCTTGGCGTAGGCCAGGTTGTCGACGATGATCTTGGCCATTTCGGGGAAGTGCCAGCCGTACCACTCCTTCACGCGCATCGAGTAGATGTTGATCTCCTTGTCGAGGTCGTCGAGGAGGGCGATGGCCTGGATGATCATCGTGTCGACCTTGTCGGGCGAGAACTTGAGCTTGAATCTGAGGGGCCAGGTCTCCGATCAGCCACCTGGAACGCTATCTCTGACCACGGACAGCAGAACGAACCGGGAGAGCGAGTGCGAAAGACCGAGCGACATGGTGGCGAGGTCCTTCGGGTCAAGGCCCTTGAGGAGCGTCGTGAGCTGCTCGCGGATACCACGGTAGAGGTCGAGCGTCGTCGAGTCCGAGACGACCTTGATGCCGAGCTTCTTGCTGATGGCACCGCCGAGCTTGGCGTCGCCGACGATGAGCGTCTCCTCGACGCCCTTGCCCTTCTTCTTGCTGCCGGTGACCTCGTCGACGAGGAACTTCGACAGCACCTTCGAAAGCTTGCCGTCCTGGAGCTGCGTCAGATCCTCGACGGCGTCGGCCGTCGACGAGAAACGGTGGATCGCCTTGAGCTTGAGACTGCAGAGGAGCAAGAGCGAGGGCAGGGTTCCAAAGGGTCAGCCCTCCGGACCGACATCGTCACCCTAGCGGCCGCAGCCACTACGACCAGCCGCCCAGCCCTTCGAACACACGACCAGACACCCTACGAGGTACGCCGGATATTCAACAGCAGCACCGCAAGGGGCCTGGCTACTCTGTGCGAAGGCCGCAAGCCCGCACTGGTGACAGGGGATGAAGACTGACAGGCTGTTAGCGCCCTCGGCCGTCTCGAAGTCCTTGTAGAGGTCGTCCTTGCCGATCTTGCCCTCGTCAGTAACGGAGAAAAGGGCAAAGCCGATGGGCGACTCGCTGAGGACAAGCATCCTGGGCAAAGGGAAGAGGGGAGAAAAGAGAGCGGAGGGGACGGGGTAGCGGACAGAGGCGGGCGGGACGACTTCTCAGGCAGAGGGCTGAACGAAGGGCGGCGGCTCGTCCGGCCGCCTTGAATTTCGCCTGCGACTTTCGAATTTTTCTCTCGCCCGCCCCCGGGTCGCCGCGCGCGGGCACAGGCAGCAGTCCTCTGGTGCGAGAGCAGCAGACACAGCCCTCCATCGCTCGCAAGATCACAGTGGGAAGGCTCAAACTCGAGAGGACGGGGCGCGGCGTTGGCGCATCAGACATAGTTAGATAAGCCTGCTTAGCAACTCCCGTTCGTCACACCTCTCCGACTCCCCTGATCACCAGTTGTCATGCACGCGAGCATGGGTGTATACCTTCTGTCGTCTGCGATTACTCTTGCATCAAAGAGTTCTCCATTTTGGACGCTTGATCGGTACGTCCTACGAGATGAGCGACGGTTGGACGATGACACCCTTACAAGGATCCCAGGCCGCCACTGACAGGGGACAGAGGGAGGAGAGAGACATACCTTTGCTTTCGACAGCCAAGGGCCTGCAAGGATTATCATCTCGCAACCACCGCCCAAGGTGTCCGACACAACCTAGAATCAAGGCTGGATCTCTAAGGAGGGGCCTGAGGCGCGCTGTGAGCTCAGGCAGTTGCTTAACCGATGGGGGCTGCGGGAAGCTGGGCCTTCCTCGACAGATGATGACCCGCCGCATCGCGAGCTTGAAGTTGGTGCATATGACGCAGAGGACGCATCCTCGTCATTATCGCCGTCGCTCGGAAAGGCGGATGACGATGAGGCAGATGAGGAGGATTTGTCAATGGCCGTCTCCTCCTGATGAGTGCTAGCGCTGCTGTTGACGTCATCGCTGCCGTGCGGGTCATCATTATCTGGTCCTAGAGCTGGAGTAGCTGTCGCTATGGCTATATACTCAAGCTGAACGGGTGAATCCGTCGTTCGAGTCCTCGATCCTGTTGTCTAAGTCAAGGCAGCGATGGAGGCTCCGTCGGGCGAGGGAGAGCCATCGTCAGCAGTCTCATCAGACTAGACCAATTGGAGTCAATCAAGTGCATGGTGAGCTGCTACAGGAGCTTCTGCGAAGGCCCTGGGAACTACTAGGCCGTCATGGACAAAGGACGAGGCAAGGTGCTCCGGGAGTACGGTCGACGTCGGCGGTTCATCATGAGCTCGCCTGAAGCGCCCGGAGAGGCTGAGATGACGCCGAGTGGTCGCCCCCTCCGACCACATCCTCACCCTCCGCCACTTCCAGCAACTTAGACACTCTCCAAAATTTCATAAGATGGACGAAGAGTACGACGTGCGTGCTTTGGAGATTGAGTGACTTTGTCGAGGTGCTAGGCTGAAGCTGACGTGCTACCCTCGTCTCACCCCCGTCCCGCTGTCGGCCTCGCTTCACCCGTGATCACCCCCTTGAACGCGTCCATCGCCGCCGCAGGTCATCGTTCTCGGCACCGGCCTGACCGAGTGTATCCTGTCGGGCCTGCTCTCAGTTGCCGGTAAGAAGGTCCTTCACATGGACCGCAATCAGTACTATGGTGGCGAGAGCGCCTCGCTCAACCTTGTGCGTTCAGGGGCTCCCCGTTACCGTTCATCGCTGCTTTCAGGAGCCAACGCTGACCCATGTCCCCTTCCATCTACGCTCTGACGATTGTAGACCCAGGTGCGTCCCAAGCTAGCAGCAATGAGCAAGCGGTTGAAGTCAGACTGACCGCATGTGCGTGCTGCGATGCTCAGACCTACGAACACTTCCGGCCCGGAATGACGCCGCCGACAGAGTACGGCAAGGACCGATCGTGGGCGGTCGACCTCGTGCCCAAGTTCATCATTGCTTCGGGAGAGCTCGTCAAGATTCTCGTCAGGACCGATGTCCTGCGCTATCTTGAGTTCAAGCAGATCTCGGCCTCGTTTGTCTACCGCGACGGCCGGATCGCCAAGGTGCCGTCGACCGAGATGGAGGCCGTCCGCAGTTCGCTCATGGGCCTCTTCGAGAAGCGCCGAGCCAAGAAGTTCTTCGAGTTTATTCAGAACTGGAAGGACGACGACCCGACCACACACCAGGGTTCGTTCTGCCAATCGTGAAAGGCCTGACTGGCAACCTCACCTTCTAACTCTTAGCCCCCACCCTCTGCTCGCAGGCGTCAACCTCGACAAGGACTCGATGAAGTCGATCTACACTAAGTTTGGTCTTGAGCTTGGTACACAGGACTTCATCGGCCACGCTATGGCCCTGTACCTTGACGACGAGTGAGTCGCGCCGTTCGCCCGGACACCGCAGACGACAGCAGAGGCTGGCCCTAACCCTTAAGCTTTTCCCACTCCGCAGCTACATCACCAAGCCGGCCCGGCCGACGTACGAGCGCATCATGCTCTACACGTCGTCGATGGCTCGATACGGCAAGTCGCCCTACATCTATCCTCTTTACGGACTCGGCGAGCTCCCGCAAGCGTTTGCGCGCCTGTCGGCTATTCACGGTGGCACTTATATGCTCGACAAGCCGATTGAGGAGATTGTCACCGACGAGGCGACCGGAAAGTTCACCGGCGTCACGAGCGGGGGCGAGACGGTCAAGGCGCCGATCGTCATTGGCAGCCCCGACTACTTTGGTGCGGGTCAGGAGAAGGAGGGCAAGCAGCGGGTCGTCGAGATCGGCAAGGTCGTCCGCGCCATCTGCCTGCTGAAGCACAACATCCCCGGCACCGACGAGTCCGACTCGGTTCAGATCGTCATCCCTCAGAATCAGGTCAACCGGCGGAATGGTGTGTCGGGGTGCTGTCGTGAGCTGTCCCCTTTCGCTGCCACTGACTTTGTGCTCCCTTCGCTCAACCCCCGCAGACATCTACATTGCCTCAGTCTCTTCGACGCACAATGTCTGCGAGAAGGGCTACACGGTCGCGATCGTCAGCACAATCTGTGAGACGTCGGTCCCCGAGCGCGAGATCGCACCTGGGCTTCAGCTGCTCGGCCCGATCCTCGAAAAGTGAGTTCTGGTACTCTTGACCTTGCATCGAATGCCTCGCTGACCTCGACTTCTGCTCGCCCAGGTTCATATCGATCACGCCGCAGTACGCGCCGACGAGCGACGGCAAGGCAGACGGCATCTTCATCACCAAGAGCTACGATGCGACCTCGCACTTTGAGACGGTAAGTCCGATAGAGGCCTTGCCCTTTAGGCAACTGGAGACTGACTTGCCTTCATTTCTCGTCATCCGCAGGTCGTCGACGATGTCAAGGACGTCTGGGAGCGCGTCATGGGCGAGCCGCTCGTGCTCAAGGAGAAGGCCAAGATTTCGGCCGACGAGGAGTAGATGGCTCCCTTTGCTCCCTTGCCTTTCGACTTTCTCCGGACTTTCTCCTTCTGCTCTCCGTATCTGTTCTTGCTTCCACCCCCCTTATCGTGCGCTACGAATCATGATTTCTGCTTTCGCTTCTGCGCGTGTGCCAAACCGGTGACGCGCGCGCGCACGCGCCTTCCTTTTCGCCCTGCGCTCGCGCGCGCCGAACGCAATCAGGCTCGGGCCGCGCAGCCAAGTTGAGCGATTCGGCCCTCGGCCTTCCCCTGTTGCCTACCGTCATCCACCCCGGTTTTCTGTTGTGTCGCACCATGTCCAACAACTGGTACCGCCCTCCGCCTGCGCCGCTCGACCTGCCGACGCCGACGTACGACGACCGGCCGCGGTCATTCCCCGACTTCCCCGCGCCCGACCTCTTCCCGCTCCAGCTGCCCGTCGTCCAGCACTCACCCCTCGCGTCCCCCTCGGCCGGCGGGCTCTCGCCACCCGACTCGCCTGGCCCGCCGCTCAAAGGGCTCGCAACCAAATTTGCTCAGATGATGGGTCGCGGTACCAGTCCGGTCCCACCGACGTCGTCGAGCTCGTCCGTTGGCGGTGTAGCGATCGAGCCTCCGCTCGCGCCGCCAGCCGCCCCTGTCGATCGGCCCGGACACGGGTACTCCAAGTCAGTCGGCCAGCCTGCGTCCGCCTTCTGGGACCAGCCGGACGAGCGTGGACTCAGCGGCGACGAGATCGAGCGTCTGGCTCGGGAAGAGCGGGACTGGAGCCGCAGAGAAGCCGAGCGGCTAATGGCGCTCGAGAACCAGCGGCTCGCCACCGGCAAACGCTCAGCGACGATGGCGACGACGCCGGAAGCCGAGGATCAAACCCCTCGGGTAAGTCAAACCTGCTCTGATTGGCATATCGCTGTCGGGATCTGATCCCTTGGGCTGCCTCTTGCTACTCTCAGAAGGTCGTCGCGGCTCGATCCAACTCGTACTTTGACGCATCGTCGACACCACCGGGCGCCTCTACCGCATCAAGAACTGCCGCACCTGCGAAACCTATCGCTACCTCGTCTTCAGCTCCTGTCTCCTCTCCCTCGGTCGCCCGGCCTATTTCGCAGACCCCCTCCCTTCCTGAGCTTCCGGCCCAAAAGTCATCTTACCTGCTTCCTCACCCGTCCGACCCCGAAGCGCTCGACGTTCCGGCCTCACTCGTCCTCCTCGCACGCAAGTTTGAGAAGCTTGAGGTCTACGCTGTCACCCACCTCCGGTCGCTGTCATCCCGGATGATCGAGCTTGAGGGCCGCGTTTCGACGCTCGAAGACCGCGAGGGCGATGCCGTCGGCTCGATCCGGAAGGAAATGCGCGAGCTGAGGCGGGCGATGGCTGACGGCTTCCGTGCGCTTGAGGGCGAGATCGAAGACATCTCGCGTCGGGAACGCGACGGCTTTGGGCTCGGCATGGGCATCGTCGAGCCTCGGACGGCGCTCGGGGTCCAGGAGCGACGGCAACTGACGAATGAACCGGAGCCGATGGTCCTACCGACCCCGCTGTCGTCTTCTGCTTCCTCCTCGAGCTCGTCGCACGCTCGCTCGCCCATGACGCCGTCGCCAAACCTCACCGCCGACGCCTTCCCGGTCGACACGACGCCGCTCGCGGTCAGTCAACCAGCGGCGTCGTCCTCAATGCTCGCCTCTGGTTCGCTCGAGTCTCCCTCCATGCCAATCCCAAAAGCCCACTCGGCCTCGCCTGGCGGCTCGCCCGTCCCGCCCCGGAAGCGGTACACGGCCCTCCTGTCCTCACGCTCTGACACGGACCCTTCACCCTCGCCGGCCGTCGTCGTCAACGATGACGACCTCACCCACGCTGCCCCTCCCTCCGAGTCGGTCCCTCGAGGTCCATCGCGTTCGACTCCGCTACCTTCGGCGCCCTTCCCTCCCGGCCGAAGCCAGACGGCATTCAGCGTTGCAGCTCTCTCTCCTTCTTCCATGCAACCTCTGTTTGTCAAGTCGCGCCTCCCTACACCCGCGCCGCCGCCCGACTCGACGGCGACGGCAACGGCGAGCGAGGTTGATTCGCCGACCCGCCGGCGAGCGAGGAGCGTTGGCTCGTCGACGCACGCCACCTCTGCCCGTCCCAAAAGCGAGGCCGATCTGTCAAATGCGGCCGCCATCCTTGCGCACGAGCGGCGCGTCCTCCGCGAGGACGTCAAGGCGAGCAACCGGGGTCGGGCGCCGGTCAACAAGCTCATCAGCGCGTGGGAGCGCGAGTAGCGTTTTTGCACTTGATCCTCCCAATCACCCCTTTTCGCTCTACCTCCTTCACCGTCTGGCTCTTCTTCCCCTCTCAACTATCCTGTTAGCTCCGACCGCTTCATACCTCTTTATACCCCTCCATAAACCCTTTACCATCTCTCGCTTGTCCGCCTCCCACCCCTTTTGCGTTGCTTTACTTTCCCTTGGACATTGCCGACGACCTCTCCGACCTTCATCTCATGCTCCCTCGCCTACCGCTTACTCCTTCTTCTTTCCGATGGCTCTACTCGAGCCTCACCGCCCCCTCCGTCGTCCGCTCTGTCCTCCATCGGTCGCGACGCGTGGCGACCGCCTTGCGCGTCGTCCGGCCGAGCCAATCGACGAGATCGAGTCGGAGCCCAAACGCCAGCGCCCGCCAGGCCCAGCGGTCGACCATTGCTCGGCGCGCCCCGACGAGGGCTTGCCGTCCCGCCGGGGTGAGGCGGCGCGTCCTCCGGTCGTGTAGCCGAACGAGGAGCGCGTCGAGCGGACCGATGAGGAGCGTCACGGGGAGGTTGATGGGCGAGGGGAGGGCGAGGGGTACATAGGGTGCAACGGCCGCTACTGCTGCGCCGTCAGACGAGAGGCAAGTCCAGAGGACAGCGTCGTCGTCGTCATTATCGACGACGTTGGCTGAGGTGGGAGGTTCGGCGGCCGACGGCGGCGGGCTCGAAGCAGCAGCAGCACCGTTCGCGAGCGTCGTAGGGAGCGACCGACGATTGCCCGCCTCGAGGTCGACGTCGTCGTCGTCGTCCTTGAAGGGTCCTGCTTCCGACGAGCGGCGGCTCGCGGCGGCCAAAGACGACGACTGTGGCTGAGGCAGAGAAGGGGCGACTCCCGATGGCTGGCGACACCGCCGCCGCCGCTGTTGCCGCTTAGCCCAGCCGGCCGGGGGGAGGAAGGTGGCGGTCGCCCTCGCCCGGGCCCGTCGGCAGGCGTCGGCCGTCGCCGGACCCCACTCGGCCGCCCAATGAGGCCCGGCGCCGATGGCGGCGGCGTCGGAGAAGGCGTCGACGTCGGTTGGGCCTCCTCCGTGCCACCATGAGTGGGCGAAACCGTCGAGAGCCGCCGTCGATGAAGAAGATGGGCCGAAGGCCGACGACCGACCCTGCGTTAGAGGAGGAGGAAGAGAAGGAGCGGGTGTGCAGGGCGGTGGCGGCGGGGCGAGCCTCGCGCAGCCGACGAGCAAAGCGAGGACGACGACGGCGGCCAACGTGAGGGAGAGCGCAAGCCGGACGGCAAATGGCGCGAGACCCGGCTCGATCGGCGGCGGCGGCGACGGCGGCGGGAGTCGAGGGTCGGGCGAGGGCGCGGGGAAGGAGTCCGAAGGCGAGGGCGCAGGAAAGGGATGCGGATGCGTGACCGGCGGAAGGACGAGACCGCTGATAACGGCCACCGCCGACGCTGTCCCTTGCGGAGTCGGCCGCAAGGAGGGGAAGAAGGAGGAGGAGGAGGCGACGACCACCCCGAGCCGCCAGGGGTCGTTGTCGAACGCAAGCGTGACGAGTGTCCAGAGGACGAGCAGGACGGGTCCCATCAGCACGAAGGGTCGTCCGAGTCGGCCAAGGAGGGCGCGGGTGAAGGTGACGAGCGGGAGGTGAACCGCCTGCGTCCGGCGCGTAAGGTGCGGGAGGGACGGGGCGGTCGGGGCGAGGGGTCGGAAGAGGAGGAACGGGAGGCCGAACGTGAGGAGCGGGTAGGCGAACGATCGGGTGGACGGGTGGATCAGGGCGAGCAGGGCGATCGAGGGAAGGAGAAGCGACGGCTGCCAGCGACGGCTCGAGCAGGCCTGCCATCGTGTTTCGGGTGGCGAGGGAGGGATGATGTCCAGGTGGTAGAGGAGGGCGAGAGGAAGGGGGTCAGAACGTCATGGTGGGCGAAGCGGACCATTGACACACACACACTCCCTTCCGCGACGTGGTCGACTTCGACAGGAGGACACTCACCTGGACGACGGCTCCTACTGTCCAAACGATCCAAAGGGCTTCGCGCCAGCTTCCGGCGCCGCCGAGGCCAGCCGCCAGCGCCGCCGTCGTCGTCGTCGTCCTAGGCGCTCGCCCGTCCTCCTTCGCTCCTGGCCCCTTTTCTGGGGCAGGGACGCCAAGGGGAGTCAGGACGCCGCCGGTGGCGGGATAGAGGAGGACGGCGAGCGTCAGCCCGAGCCAGACGAGATCCGACAGGACGAAGAGGGCGTGTAGACGACTGGTGATGGGGAGGTTCCCGCCCCCGTCGTGGCGAGCGCAAAACGAGCGAACGGGAAGGAGGCGCGAGGTGGAAAGAGGGAGGATGTTCAGCTTCAGGTCACGATCTTTCTTCTATTCGTGAGAACAGGGGAGCGGGGATGGATATTATGTGGAAAGGATATATCCCAAGGGACAGAAGTTGAAGGGACAGAAGCCCAAAGGGGTGGTGAAAGCAACGTACGACGGCGTGCACAAACCGTCCAGAAACGCCCCGTACCGGCTCGACCACGAGGAAAGTGCCTCGCCGCCCTTGCTCCCCTTTGCAGCCTTCGTCGTGGTGGCGGCGACGGCGGTGATAGCGGTCCCTTGACCTCCTGACTCCTCTCTTCGCCAGCCACCCGACGGCCGGCGGCGATGCCGGCGACCGACCGACCAAAGGTGGTCGATCGCCCGATCGACGAGCGGGTGGGCGAGGAGGACGGCCGAGATCGATGAGGGCTGGTCGAGGTAGGGGTTGTGCGCCGCGGGGGACGGCAGGCGGAGGAGGAGGTCGAGGCCTGAGTTTGAGAAGCAAGGTTCGGGACGGGGGTCGACATCGGGTGACGCATACCCGGGAGGAAAGGGTCAGGGGTCGTTTCGAGTCAGGAGGAATCGCGGGAGAAGGTAAAAGTCAGAAGACATTTTTTGCGGGTGAGCCTCCCCCCCCCCCCCCCCCCCCCCCCCCCTTCGCCCGCGTCTTCCAAAGAAGTGGCTCCTGATGGATCAGATGAAGGTCAAGGGAGGGAGGAAGGGAGACGCACCGGTCGACCAGGTGCCATCTGGACCAACGAGCTCCTGCCCGAGGATGTCGGCGAGCTCGAGCACGTTGCTGCTCCCGCTTCGTCGTCGTCGGCGGCTCCTCAAGCCCTCGCCGTCCTCATCACCGTCCTCTTCCCCTTCGTCATCGTCATCGTCATAGTCGTCGTCGTCGTCGTCGTCGTCGTCGTAGTCATCGGGCATCTCCTCGAGCGCCTCGTCGAGCGCTTCGAGGACCTTGGCGAGCCAGGCCCGGCGCTCGCGGGCCCTCGTCGTCGCCCGGGCGAGGTCGGGCGGTCGCTCCTCCTCCTCCTCCTCGGCGTCAGCGTCGGCGGTGAGGCCCCTACTGCTGCTGCTGCTGGCATGGCGGTCGGCAACGGTGCCGGCCTCGTTGAGCTCGAGGAGGATGGAGAAGACGAGCGGGAGGTCGGCGAGGGTCAGACGGACGTTGCTGCTGCTGCTGCTGCTGCTACTGGGAGGGCGGCTGTGGCTGCTGGCGGCCTCCTCGGACGAAGCGCCAACCGACGACAACAACGACGACGAGCTGGACGAGATCGTCGGCCTCCTCCTCCTCCTCGTGGCGAGCCGGGACGCAGCGCTCGGGGCTGAGAAAGAGTTGAGATGGTCGTCGTCGTCGTCGGTGAGGGCGGCAGAGGTCGGGTTAGAGGAGGCCGCCGACGACGACGAGGCCGAAGCTGAACGGACGACGAGGACCCGTCGGCCGTTGCCCTGAGACGAGGAGACGTGAGAGCCGGCGGCGAGGGCAGGTCTCGGTGAAGAAGGGAGGGTTGACATGATGGATGCTGCTGGACTTGCTGGGCGGCTCGATCGGGGTCAATTGTCGCCGTCGCCCCTTTTGCCAGCCCGCGCCTAGCTAGTTGGCAGCCAGACCGCGCTACACAAGGCTCCCATTCTTCCCTGCTTTTCACACGCCGTTAGCAGCCCTGCCTCTTCTCCTCTAGGCTTGCGCGAGCGGTCGAAACACGGAATGGAGTGGGATCCGTCTGAGCCCGAGCGACTTGGCCGGCAATGAAGATCCCCCCTTCTCCTTTTCGATGGGAAGAGGTGCGGGAGTCGGGTTTCCCGTACTCCGTCAGACGGAACGTTTCATTCATCCCTCGGTCGGTCGGCTGATCGTCGAAGGCGGGGGTGGATCGATAACGCACGCCCTCCTTCCACTCCCGTCGGTCGGTCGTCGGGCGTCGAGGAGGCGAGGCGCCTGACTGACTCTCTCTCGCTCGCTCGCTCGCTGTTCGATCGTGCATCTGCCGGGGGATGACAGACACGCTGACAGGCACCGGATCGACTCTTTCCCTTTGAACGAACGGAAAGCCAGCTTCAGTAAAGCCGGCCCTGGCCCGACTGCGCTGCGCCGGTGCGTGTGGAACCGACGTGTCGGCCTACGCGTGCCATGCATGCCTGACATGCGGAACGGACGTCTGTGCTCCTCGCTCGGGCGGAGGCCAAATCCAATCGAACGGCAGGACGGGTCAGATCAGACGGATCAGAGTGACGCTCCCAGGCCCTTCTGAGTGCGACCCTTCTACCTGCCTGTATGAGCACGGATGACTAAACTGACGGCCGGCTGACCCGACGTCCGTCCATCGTGCACCTACCTTTCCGAGTCTTGCTTGGGCAGGCCACAAACGGGACGAAGAGGCATCGAAGGAGGTCGCTTCTTCCACCGACGTTTACCGGCCGGAAACCCTCCATCATCGCTGGCCGACCGACCGAGGCCCTTACTGACCGACGTACATCGAGGACTGGGATCGCCCCGATCTGACGCTTGTCCGTTCGCGCGCGCTCCTTCCTCTCTCTCTCTCCCTCGGGAGGGAGACCGAAAAAAACAACACACACTCCTCGCATCGTACGTATCGCTTCGCAAAGTCGGTCACCAGCCAGCCAGCGACACATCGACCTTCGCCGGCAGGTAGCTAGCCGAGGAGCCGGTTCGAACCCGCCTGCCTTCCTGCCTGCTTGCATGCACATGACTGCACTAGAGTCAAATGAGGGAGAACAACCGGGCGGGGAGAACAAAAAGGAGGTGGGAGCTGCGCTGCGCGGCCCATCCGGTCCACCTCGGACCAAAAACAACCAGGGCAACCCACCTGCTAGCGGCTCGTCGAGAGCGCAGCGCAGTCGCAACAGTCGGTTTGACACGCATGCGCAACAACGTTCGCTGCTTGCGTGGTCACGACGGTCGGTCGGCCGCCTGCTGCTGACCTGTCATCGCTGATGAAAGGACGGACGGACGGATCAAATCCTCCCCAACAGATGGCGCTCTATGCGGTCTTGTACCAAGCAAGGCAAGGCAAGGCAAGCAAGCGAGTCCCCTCGAGTCCGACGGACTCCCATTTCACGCCCTGAGGTAAGGAAAGGCACCCCGCCACGCCACGCCACGTCCAAACCATCGCTCTTTCTCCCAGCCATCCACCCACTCGTCATCCGGTCCAGTACAGTCCGGGGTGAAACCGATTTGAAAGGTCAAAACCGCGTCAAATCATCAAGCCATCGGCGGTGGGTTCCCTCCTTCCCTGTCTCCCTCCTTCCCTCCCTCTCTGCCCGCTTCGTTCAGACGCTTGCTTCACTTGAGGACGACCGTCCCTGCTGGAGGACAACGTCCAACCGATTGGATGTCGACGTTGCTCGCGGCCGGCACGAGAGCGGGCAGGAAGGGGGGGTCCTTCCATGTGTTTGACCTTCTTCGCTCGATACTTCGGGGCCTCGCTCGTCCGAAGCTGAATCCCATGAGCCTTCGGATCGATGGATCGACCGACCGATGGAGGGAGGGGGCGTGCCTTTAGGATTGGCCAATGAACGCGAGCCGGGCTCATCATCCATCAGCCAGACCCGTTCGTCGTTTGGATGGGTCTTCGGTCTTCTGCTTCCCTTCTGCATGCCTGAGCATGGATGACTGACGGATGGCTGACCCGACTGACTGACGTTCATCGTGCACCTATCTCTCGGGGGTCGCTCCTTCCTCTCTCTCTCTCACTGTCTCTCTCTTTCTCTCTCTCTCTCTCTCTCTCTCTCTCTCTCTCTCTCTCTCTCTCTCTCTCTCTCTCTCTCTCTCTCTCTCTCTCTCTCTCGCGACACCGAAGAACGCACCCTCGCCTCGCATCGCATCACATGACATGAAATGGCATGTCGAACCCTCGTCCATCCCCAGCCAAGGGAGCGATATGTCGACCCTCGCCGGCAGATAGCTAAGGGAGCCGGCTCAAACCCGCCCGCGCCTGCCTCACCTGCCTGCATGCCGGATCCCGGCGCGGGGGTGATGAGATGAGATGACCGCTCCCTCCCTCCCTCCTGACGAACGAAACGAAGCGAATCCTCCTGACGAACAAAGCGAAGCGAATACACGTGGGGAGCAATCGTTCTTACTGTTCGAAAGGGATCTCATCGGGGTCCCATCCTGCCGCTCAGCGGGATCCATCAAGGGCTCACGTCCGTTGCTTAAGAATGGAAGCTAGGCCAGAGCCAGGCCAAGTCTGCCAGCAGTGGACGTGGACGTGAGCGAGCGGAAGGTTGAGGAGGGCTTTCTCCATCCATCTAGCCGGTGCATGCATGCATGCATGCATGACTGCTACAGGGGCACGAACAAGGAGCCGCCCTCCTTCTTCTTCCTCTTGGGTCGCCCCGCCCCCAGCCCAGAAGAGTAGTCTCTCATCGAGAGACCCGAGATTTGGGAGGATGCCTCCATGAAAACCGAGATGGGACGGTTTCCGTCCTGGAGGTGGACGCGCGGCGCGGCACGGCACGGCACGGCACGGCATGGGCGGGCGGGCCCCTTGGACGCTCTCACTCGCTGATGCCAACGCGGCTGCGCAGCTGCATGCAGGCGGGTCCGTCCGTTGGAAACGCGCGAGTCAACGTCAAGCAGGGCGGGCGGGCTAGCTGTCTCCGAGTCGGAATCGAGGACTGTCCCAGATCCAGATGGTCATGCAGGCTCAGGCGGGAGTGTCAGGAGTAAAAGAGTGTGCAGCGTGAGTTAGGTAGCGGGCGGGCGATCGAAGCGAGCCAGGGGAGACGCGCTGGAAGGCAACCCTAACTCCCCTTCTCTCCCCTTCCTTCCTCTCCCTCCACACTCTCATCCTCTCTCCTCATCATCAACATGTCGGCCGGTCTCCTCAATCTCGCTCAGAAGCTTGCCGGTCCGTCCTCCTTTCGTTCCAGACCACCTGCTTGCCAGCTTGTCCGCTTTTGTCCGACCCGTCCGTCCGAACCGACCGCTGATCGCCACCCCTCTCCTCCCTCCACCCTCACGCATGCTTGCCCGCCCGCCCACCCGCTCGCATCGCATCGCTCGTGTGATGGCTCTCACTCACTCGCCTGCCCGCCTGCCTGTCTTTCCCACCCCGCTCTCACTCACTCACTCCCGACACACAGTGCCCGCCTTCATCGGCGTCTCGGCCCTGCAGGCGTCCATCTACGACGTCCCAGGCGGCTACCGGGCCGTCATGTTTGATCGTTTCAGGGTGCGTGCGGATTCCCTCTCTCTTTCCTTCCCTCCCTCCCTCTCTTGCGTGCATGACCACCCTCGCGTCGTGCTCTCTCTCGCTTCTCTCTCTCTCGTTTCACCTTCCCTGCCCTGCCCTGGCTGGCAGGCGGGCGATCGGTCCTTCCTTGCTTGCTTGCCCGCCACGCCCTGCCTCGCTCGCTCGCCCGCCTCGGTGGTCGTGGTCGTGTTCCTGCCGGGCGATCGTCCGTCCACCGGCCGGGGGAGGAGAGGGGAGCCCTCTCGAGGAGGGAAGGGAGGAACGGATCGATCGGGCGCGCGCGAGGGATGTCGAGAGCGTGGAGAAGTAAAAGCCATCGGGTCGGGCGGGCGATGAAGGAAGGAGGAGAAGGGGAAAGGGCGAAAGGGGTCCAGCCCGTCGGGTCTGGTCCGGGCCGGTCCGGGACTTCTTTCTGAGAGGGAGAGAGAGAGGGACGGTGGGGAGGGGGCGGAGGATCGGGGAGGGGAGGGGAGAGCGTCGAGCGGAGAGAAGCCAGCGAGTGAGGGAGAGCGCGCGAGAGAGAGAGAGAGGAGCAACCCAACCCGTTCGCCTGGTCGGTCGGTCGGTCGGTCGACAGGGGGCCCACGACGTCAACGTCCGTCTCAGGCTCCTTTCTCAGAGGAGGGAGAGGAGAGAGGGGGCGGTCGCGCGCGCGTGCGTGCATGGCGGTAGTAAAACGCTCGTCTCCCGTCCCGTCCTGTCGACGGCCTGTCTGTCTATCTGCGGCCCCCCGACCGACCGACCGACCGAGGTGGGGGGGGTGGGGTGGGCGAGGGCGAGCGTTTGGACCTCATCTGCTCGCCTCGCCTCGCCTCGCTCGTCGGATCGGATCGGATCGACAGGGCGTCCTGTTGTCCTCCCCCTTCCATCCGATCTCGTCTCCCATTCGCACCGCCGGCCGACGTCCGTTGTCCTTCGGACACCACCCCCCCTCCCTTCCTCGCTTCCTCCGGAGCCCGCCGAACGTCGTCCGTCGCCTGTCTCGGGCGCAGATTCCCAAGTGAACTGACCCTGTTCTTCTCGCCTCCCCCTTCTTTTTCTCTCGCGCGTTGGAACAAATACGTCCGCTACGCACGTCCAGGGCGTTCAAGACGTCGTACGTCTCCTCCTTCTCCCTCTCCGCCCCCCCCCCGATTCCTCCCTATCAAAGACGTCCGATCTCCCTCCCCTTCAGCCTAGCGAGAGCTAGCCTCCACCCTCCTCGTCTTCATCGCCCTCCCCTCCCCCCCCTTCTTCATCTTTCCCCGGAAGCTCGAACTCCCGCTCCACAACGACAAGAGCTGAAAACTGACTCTCCACGCGAACCTTTTTTCTCCCTACTCACCCGAACTCCCACCTCCCTTCTTCCCCTGCCCGCCTACCTTCCTGCCTGCCTGCCTTTCTTGCTGCTTGTTGGCCGGGTGACGCACACACGCCCCGCGGCCCTTTCCCGTGGTCATCCGTCCGTCCTCCCTCGTCCGCCCTCCGTCGTGCGTGCGTGCCTGCGTACGTCTGCGTTTGTCCGATCCGTCTGTCCGGTCGCAAAGGCCACCGGCGAGGGCACGCACTTCCTCATCCCCTGGGTCCAGCGGGCGATCCTTTACGACGTCCGCATCAAGCCGAGGGTGCGTTCTTCTCGTTTTTGCACCTCTTTCACCCTTCCCCTTGTTTCCCCCCTTGGTTGGCTCGCCTTTCCTTCATCCTCCCTCTGGATCCCCTCCTTGACGACCTCTGCGCGCGTCGCCATCCCCTGCTCGATGGATTTCCTCGGGGTTGGGTCCTCCTCCTCCTCCTCCTTCTTCATCCTTCGACTCCACCCGCGACCCCTTTGACGAGCGTCGCTCCAACCCGGCTCGAGTGACACGAGGGGCGCTCGACGGGAGCCTTCTTCGTTCGCCAAAAGGGACGGGACGGGACGGGACGGCGCCCGCCCGCCCGCTTGCCCGCCGGCCCGCCCGGACGTTCGATGGCACGAGGAGAGCTGAGCCCCCTTCTCTGAACGGGGCGAGGCGCCGTGCGCGGGTTCTCCTGCTCGCGAGATGAGGGGCGTTCGCTCGACCTTCTTTGTCGAGAAGAGGAAGGGGAGGGGGGGGGGGGGAGGAAGGGTTGATTACCTTAACGTTCGGAATGGGGAGGAGAGAAGCTTGACTCTGTCTTGAATGAGACGGGGTGCGGCGGGTTCCGCTGCTCGATGGAGAGCGCTCGCTCGACCGCCTTCTTTCGCCAAGAGAAAGAGGGGGTTCGGGGGGGGGGGGGGGGTCGGTTGGCGCCCAAACGATTGCTTGGAACGGCAAGCGTAGAGCTCGACCCTTCCCTGACAGGGCGTGACGTCGAACGGTTTGCCGCTGGATGAAGCGCGCTTGACCGCCTTCGCCAAGATGGGGAGGGAGGGGGCGGAGAAGATCGTTGCGCGGGCTTTCGGAACCGCATTGAGGCAGAGAGAGAGCTTGGAGCTGATGACTCCTTTACTCCACTCGGTGTGCTGCACGACGGTACAGAACATCAACACGACGACGGGCTCAAAAGGTGCGCGCATGCTTCCCCCTTGGATGTCCATTCCAGTCGGTGCGATGTCTAGCGGCTTTCCGGTCGGCTGATCACCTCTCTCTTTGCTACATCTTCCAACCGTCCACCTCGCGTCGTGTTCGCCACCCCCCCCCCCCCTACAACAGACCTCCAGATGGTCTCGATCACGCTCCGGATCCTCTCGCGCCCAGACGTCGAGCACCTGCCCAAGATCTACCAGAACCTCGGGCTCGATTACGACGAGCGGGTCCTCCCTTCGATCGCCAACGAGATCCTCAAGGCCATCGTCGCGCAGCACAATGCGGCCGAGCTGATCGAGGAGCGCGAGCTTGTACGTTGCCCTTTCCTTTCTTCTCCACGCACATACAGACACACACCTGGCGCGAAAATCATACACCCCCAAGTCTGCTCTCTCCACCGTCGCTGTCGTCGTCCCCGAGTCCACCCTGCCAAGAGAGTTTCCCGACCTGAGATCCGTCGCTGACCGATCGTGAACTCATCCCTCTCGTCCCCTCTGCCGATTGCCCTCCCCCTCTCATCCCACTCCCGACGACAATCCATAGGTCTCGGCTCGGATCCGGCAGGAGCTCCTCAAGCGGGCAAAGGAGTTCAACATCCGACTCGAGGACGTCTCGATCGTCAACCTGACGTTCGGCCAGGAGTTCACCCGCGCGGTCGAGCAGAAGCAGATCGCGCAGCAGGACGCCGAGCGGGCAAAGTACATTGTCGAGATGGTGCGTCCCTTGCGTTTTGCAGTTTCCCTCGTCGAGTCGGGTCGTCGTTGGCGGGCCGGTCGTCGGCGGCTCGCTTCGAGCTCGTTCGCGTGCTGTTCTTTGAAAACAAAGGGGGGGAGGGGGGGGGGGGACCGGCGGCCGTGGCGGTGACGCCGGAGAGGGACGAAAAGGTCGCGAGCGCAATTTCAACTAACGCCCCTTACTTGCCTCGTCCCTCCCTCGCTTGCCCTTCCTCCTTCCTCACCTTCCTCATCTCTCCTCCAGGCCGAGCACGAGCGCCAAGCCAACGTTATCCGGGCCGAGGGCGAGGCCGAGGCGGCCACGACGATCGGCAAGGCGCTCGACCGGGCCGGCGAGGCGTTCGTCGCGCTCCGCAAGATCGAGACGGCCCGCGAGGTCGCGACGACGCTCAGTCAGGGCCGGAACGTGACGTACCTCCCGGCGGGCAGTGGCGGCGGCGGCAACGGGATGCTGCTCAACGTTTCTGCTCAGTAGAGGAGTTTTTGCCCTCCCCCTTTTCTCTTGCGCCTGGTGCTCTGGCACGTGTATCATGACCCCACCCACACATCTTTTTCAAATTGATCTCTTGATCCTGCTCGTGTCGGTCGACAGAGCTGCCGTTGGAGGGCATGTAAGAATGAGGGAGCAGGACGGGGGCGGGGAAGGGGGAGGGGACATGATGGAACGTGAAAAACTCGTGAAAAAAACAAACTAGCCAGATACCGGACAAAGAAGCAACCCCCTCCCCCCTCCCTCCTCACCCCGCCACCCTCCGTCACCCCTAGCCCCCGCCCGGGCGCAGTTCACATAAACTCGTCCATCTCGTCGACGACCTTCTCGACCGGCTCGGGCGTCGGCTCCCTCTCCTCGACCAATCCAAGAATCTCCTCGCCGTCCCTTGCGTTCCCGCGCTTCCGCTTCTTGTTCCCCCCGGCGGACGAGGTGGCCGACTGGGCGCCCTCGGAGCTCGCTCGCGCCTGCATCGAGGTCGGCGGGGGCGGGGTCGGGAGCTTGATGACGGGGGGCGGGCCGGAAAAGTCCTTGCGGGTCGCCTTCTCGTAGGCTCTCATGTCTGGCGTGGAAGGGGGCGGGGGGCGGGGGGATACGAAAGGGGAATGAGGGGATCAGGCTCTGGCCTTTCTCGACTCGTCGGCGGGGGGCCGGAACGGGAGGGGAAGGAAAAGGGACGACGATGACGGCGACTGACCGACAGGAATCTTGACCGTCAGCGCCCGTGTAACGCGTGCCTCGTTGATCCGCTCCTCGCGCGTAAACTTGTTTTTGATCATCTTGCGCGTCCGGCCGGGGAAGAGGCGGGCAATCATCTCAAAGTCGGAGCCAAACTGCTGGAGGGCCTGTGGAGGTGGAGAAGAACGAGGGCGGGAAGGGGGGGGGGGGGGGGGGAGGAACGGGAGGGGTCAGCTGACAACCAAAGGGCGCCTGGAGGAGAGGCCACCGACATCGTAGAAGAGCTCGGTCTCGTCCTTGCCCCAGCGCTCGCCTCGCGGGTTCTTGCGCCACGTGTCCTGGTTGACGAAGCGATCGAGGTCGCGCTCCTCAATTTCCTCGTACGCATTGGCCTCCTGCTCGGCCTCGGCGTGCTGATCAATCTGGAGCGAGTCTTGGTCGAGGATGAGCTGACCATTGACGACCCGCATCTGGGGGACGAAGCGGTTGGCTCCTCCTGCGCCGCGACCCGAGGGCGCGCCATAGTCTTCGTCGTCCGAGGCGTCCTCGTTGACCTCGCCGCCGTTGCCGCCCGAGGGTGAGCCGGGCGGATCGCCACCGTTGCCGTCGGTCGCGCCCCGTCGAGTGGCAGCCGCGAGACTATCGAGCGCGGCGGCACTGCCCTTGCTTGGACCGGCCTCGCCCTCGGCCGGTCCTCCGCCGACGCCCCCTCCGCTCGCCGCGCCGTCCTCCTCGCCCTCGCTCGGCTCGTCAAACGCCCGGCCACCCTCGCGGTCCGTCTTGACGCGCTGCTTCATCCGCAGCCGGGCCCGCTTCCTCGCCTCCTTGAGATCGGCCGCCTTGCGCTGGATCTCCTCGAAGCGGGTTGAGATGCGGCCGACGCCTGGATCGACGCAGAGCTCCGACATGGTGGCCGTTGAGAGATTGAACGGCCGCTCTTCCTCTTGCGCCTCGTCCTCCCGCTCGTCGCCGGTCTCGCCTGGTGGCGGCGTCTTGATCGTCTTGGAGGGCCGGCCGCTCTTGCCACCCGTCTTGCGGTGGACCCGACGGTTGGACTTGGGCTTCTCCACCCCTCCCTCGCTTTCGACCGCCGCCTCGACAGCATCGCCAACCGCTGGCGGCTTCTTCTTCCTATGACGCCGCTTTGTTGGCGGCTTCTGGCCGGGCACATCAGTCGCGTTGCGACCTTCGGCCTCGGTCTCCCTTTCGACCTCGGTCTCCCCTTCGACCTCGGTGCCGGCTTCCATCTCGGTCCCAGATGCCGCAGTCGTCTCGCCGTCCGTCACCACGGCGCCCTTCTTCGCCCGCGGCTTGCGAGCGGCGGGCGCTTTGGCCTTGCCCTTCGCTCCGGTCGCTGCAGCCTTCTTGGCCTCTGCTGCGGCGGCCGCCCCAGCCGCCGCTTTGGACACGCCATGGTCGATCGCGCGCGCCATGTCGGGAAAGTCGTCGTCGCCACCGCTCCCAGCCGCATGGCTGCTCTCAGACTCGCCGACGGGAACGGTCACGTCGGCGACCTCGACCGCAACTGGACCCTCGTCCTCTGACGCAGAAACTCCTTCGGCCATCGACCGCTTGCTCCTGCTCGCGCGAGGCGCCCTGGCCCCTCCTGCGCTGCGGAAAGGCGGCGCTTGCGTTGCCTCTGGCGGAGGAGGGGATCCCTCGCCTGTTGCTGCCAAATGGGGGGCGTTGGCACCAGCAGCGATCGAATGAGACGCTTCAGGCACATCGACGACGTCAAGCTCTGGCGTAGCTGCCAGCCGAGTGCGCTTTGGCGCGCGCTTCTTGGCCGGCCCGGTCGCCGTCCTCTTCTTGGCGGCTGCTGGAGGAGGCTGATGCGAGCCACTAGCTGTCGACTCCTGAACGCCGCCTGTCACCGGTGCAAAGGACAAGGACGTCGAAGAGGCGGCGGCAGCCGATGCTGAAGGAGGGAGTGACCGCGTCGACGGGCGCAGGGGCGAGCTCTCTGGTCCACCGCTGACGAGCGCCGGGGCCCGTGCATTCCGAGGTATCGGAAGCGTTGGCGATGACGGGCTGGCCAGCGGCAGTGCGAATGATGACGCTGGTGGCCGACTTGATCCTGCAGTAATGATCTCACCAACCTCATCGCCATCCTGCTGCTCGCCACTGCCTCCCTGGGGTCCCCCGGAGAGGGCGAGCCTCGGGGCAACCCGTCCTCCGCCCCTCGGGCCTGACGCAAGCTGCTCCTTGAGCGACGGTGGCGAGAATGCTGGCGGTGGAGCGACCCGGTCAAGGTAAGGGTTGACAGGCTTGGGCGGCCGGACAGGGATGGCGATCTCCTCTGTCGCTGCTGGTGCTGCCGGCTGGGCAGAACGCTCGACGGCCGGAGTGAGGTCGAGCGACTGTGTCGACGCTGGGAAGGTGGAGGGTGGCGGCTGCGTGCTCGCCTGGCTCTGCAGCAGCGTCGATTCCTGCGTCTGACCTACCTTAGGCAGCTGCGACGGAGCCGGCACAGCCGACGACGAAGGCTCCTCTCCTGCTGGTGTCGAGGATGGGCCGGCAGCAGCCGGTCGAGGCACGGGGGGCTTCGGTCGGACGGGCGCCTGCGGGCGCGCGACCGGCCGGAACTTGTTGCCGCCCTTCTCTGCATCCATCAACCGAGGAGGTCTCAGCGAAACTCAAGGCAAGCAGCCGACAAGAAAGCAGGCACGGACCGATGCGCGACATGCTGCTCTGGGCGTCGAGTAACTGCTGCTTGCGGAGGAAGGAAGGCGTGTCAGAGTCGTCGTCGAGCGGGAGACGGCGCGTCGGTCTCTCGCGACTCTCGTCGCGCCCTCCTGATGCTCCTGTAACCGTCACCGACCGACCTCCTTGTCGCCAGCCATGCTTCAGTCCGACCAGCTCTTTCACGTTCAGAATCTGTTTGCTCAGGGTGCGCTCTTCCTCATCTCCTAGCTGGCGAGCAGCCATCGCTTTAGAGCGGCAAAGGCCCATGACTGACCGAGCTCATTTGGTCTCGCCTCCGGCGACGCTCCATCTCTCTCTCTCGCTCGCTGCAGGCAACTACCAGGCGTGTTCGTTACAGCTCTGAGCTTACAGCAAGATGTTATAGTTCTCCGTCTAGCGACTGAGAGCTTGCGTACCTCTCTCTGCACAGGCATCTCGACCGCGACGCCCCTGCTGGTCGACAGCCCCGAGTCGGCTGAGGACGTGACGCTCCTTGCGTACACGCTCCGCTCGCATCTCGCCCTCTCGTCTCCTCCCTCGGCATACAGCGCTCTCCTCACAAAGACCTCGGGTTCCGAAGACCCGACGCTTCGGGCCATCTCGCTTCTCGCCACCTTCACCTCGAGCTCCGAGGGCGAGCGTGAGGACGTGCTGGAGCAGGCGCGCGACCTCGCGATTGAGCTAGAGGAGGTTGAGGAGGGTCAGACGGCCGGGAGTGCCAAGGCCGTTGTCGGCTCCCTCTTCGTCAAGGCGGGCGAATGGGTTGAGGCCGTCGACTTGCTGAGCTCAGAAAAGGAGTCACTTGAGTGGTACGTCCTCCGAGCGGAGCCTAGCATTAAGCCGGCCGGGTCCGGCCTTGCGCTGCGCTTCCAAGGGGCCTGACGCAGCAACGCGCTTTCATCTTCGGCAGCGCTGCGGTCCTCGTCCAGATCTACCTTTCGATTAACCGGATCGACATGGCCCGCAAGGTCTACGACGGTGCCAAGGCCCACGGCGACGACTCGCACCTCGTTCAGCAGATGGAGGCCTGGCTCGGCCTGCGCTCAGTGCGTCATGAATCTCACCCCCTAACCCCGCGTCTGTGAGGCTCCCAGCACGCGCAGGCTGAACACACCTATCCTTGCCTTCTTCAGCAAGGACCGGCTCTCGAGCAGGCCTACTACTTCTACGACGAGCTGCTCCTCGCCCCGGCCTCGTCCCGCTCACCTGCTATCCTTGCCGCTCATGGATCCGCACACCTCCTTCTCGGACACGCCGACGAGGCGCAAGCTGACGTCGAGCAGGCCCTCGGCATCGAGGGGGGCAAGGAGGAGCCGAGCGTCAACGCCCTGGGGTCGGCCGCGTTTGGAGGCGAGCGTGGCGAGGAGTTCTACTCGTTCGTCGCTCCTCCTCCGCCGTTTGCTCGCGTCGCCTCGTTTGAGCCTCGAAAGAGCCGAGCCGAATCGCTGAATTGTGTTCGCTGACCTGTCACCTGTTCATGCGTATCAAGGCAACTCTCGACTCTTGCACCTTCGCACCCGGCTGTCATCGACTATGCAGCTAAGGCTGCCGCTTTTGATGCGGCCGCAGCAAAATTCGCGATCTCCGCTACGGCATGATGCCCCTTACATGTTCTTTACCTTCTCTTGTTTGATGTATGGACGCCATGGTACTAGACCTGCCCGGCCCAAACCAAGACAAACAAAGGACATATGACGCCTGGGTTCCTCATCACCGTTCTCAAGTCTCCGCCGGCGGCCAATAATCATCAGACCCATCCGCCTTCCTCATCGTCATCCTCACTCTCCGCGCCGCTGGGCCCTCCCCCGCCCATAGCAGGCGGCGCAGGCAGCGGGTCGAGGAAATCCTCGAATGGACTTTGAAGGCTCGCGGCTATTGGCACCCAGAGGCTTTTGGCAGAAGGAAAGCGGGAGAGGATGAAGGACGAGAGGAGAGGGTTGATTCTGCAGCCGGACGCACGTGTCAGCTTGCTTCGGCTGCTGACGCAAGGTCTTCAGGACGGCTCACTCGTCTGGATGCGTGACGTTGGCGAACTGCTCATCAGAAAATCAAGGGGAAAGATCGTGCTCGTCAGTCAAGCTGCCCTTGCAGGTTCCTTTAGCGAAAGACCTACGTGTGGCGCGCCCTTGATCGTAATCAACTCTACCTCGAGCCCGCCCTCATCGAGGTCGCGCTTCTTCTCGCGCATGCTTTCCATCGAGTAGGCAACGTCCTCGCTCGCCCAAAGCATCTTGACCGGGCAGTCTGTGATGCGCTTCAGCTCAGGCTTGGTGAGACCACCGCGATTGATGAAGAGCTCGACAGTGATGAGGTGCCGGCCCCGGAGCTTATCGGAGGCAGATAGGGAAGGTGGGCGGAGAGGGAGGGCGAGGGGGCAGGTCAGAACGGCACGCAGGCAGAAGGAACACCAGAAAACAATGCAGACAACAGCCGGGTCCGACTTGCAGTTGGCCGCCAGTAAGCGAGCCGTGGGCGGAAAGATCCTACGAGCAAGAAAGCAGTGTTTGGCCGTACGCCTGTCAGCCTCGGGCGACTCACGGTCAAACGTCCATTCGTTTGCACCTCTGAATAAACGGGTGCTTGGAGTCTCCAAACGCAAGCTGAGCTGCGCCCGAAGCGCCAAGGTCCATCAGCGTTTGGTCGTCGGTCCGAATGCCCTCGGCAAAGGTCTCCCAAACCTCGCGCCGGCCAGCGGCGACTAAGCCGAATGCAGCCAAGGAGAAGGGTGGGGGTAAGCGCGACGGATAAACACTGATGGCGAGGATAGTACAGACGAGCGGGGCATTACATACCTTCCGGAGGCTGTAAGATCGTCGTCGCATTGGCGAAGACATGCCGTCAACCACCGTTGCGGGCTCGGTGAAGAGAAAGGAAGTTCAGAGCTTCCAGGTCATACCTCGACTGGCGGCAGGAGCGAAATGAGAAAGAGTCCCTTGCACTGGCGCGGGTGAAGGGCCGTCATCCGGATGGCAACCGTCGCGCCCATGCTAAGTCCGACGAGGATGCAGGGCGGGATGCTGAGGGCCTCCTGCGAGAGTTGAGCAAGAATTGGGCGATGGGAGAGGATCTCAGGAGGCAGGGCTAAACTAACTGTCGAGCATTACGGCATGACGAACCAGGACCTGGTATACGTCCTCGGCGGCGTCCTGATCAAGGGCAGGACGAGATTCAGCGTCTCTGGGGCGGAGAGGGCCGAGTCGATCGCTAGGCATACATTAAAATCAAAGTTCTCCTTCACGAGTCCCTCGGTCCGGCCGTGCATACGCGCGTCCAACGCGATCACGTTGAATCGCCGAAGGCCGGGGTCAAGCAACTGAGCTAGACGGACGACAGGCGATAGGGCATTGACGAATGTCAGGGCTGGAAGAGGATGAGAACGGAGCTGCACGAGACGGACGGTGCCAGATCGACGAGGCGCAGTACACCGGGTGCTGTGGAGGAGCCAAGACGACCTTCAGCTTAGCTTTTGCCCGAGAATCCGCCCTCGTTGGTCGAAGGGATGGACAAGATGGGATCTCATCGCACTAGAAAGACGACACATGGCCGACCAGGTTCGATCCGGTCTGCCTCGGCAAGGGTCGGGGTCGAGATGGAGCACCAGACCCGAGCCGGACCGGCGGTAGAGACGATGTCGACGAAGGGCATGCAAGGCAGCGAGCAGACGATAGTGTGGCTGGTCGTCGTCAGCTTGGAAAGGAAGGCAGGGCGTCTGTCTGGCGGCGTCCTTGAAGAGGGAGATTGGCGAATGAGATTTCATTAAGGATGGTCGCGCGGGCGGGTGCCTGGCGCCCTTTGGAAGACGCGTCGCCGTTTGACGCGTCGAGGGGGGTCAGGCACAAAAGCTGTCGAAGGAAGGCTTCTTCCACTCTGCCGGATGAAGAGAAATCAAAGCCCTGGTAAAAGTGTACATTGATTGGACACATGTTCGGTCAAGCGGCGGTGATAGTGGGACTGAATCATCGCCGAACACAAACAGGAGAGGGATGACAGGCGCGTAAATGCGTCAGCAGGCCCAGGCCCTCATCTTGAGCCTTCAGCACTTATACTTGCGTAAGCTGTAAGAGTCAGAGGAGACCAGATGTCGCTTTACTGGTCAGGCAAAGGACCGCCTCAATGGTGAGCCGATAGTAACGGCTGCGACGGAGGACTTTCCAAGCCATGGATGCGCGCCCTGACACAAGCGCCGCACCCGCCTATCTGGGGTCGATTCGCAAGACGCCCGAGACCGTGCCTTGACTAGATCAAAAACCATGAAGACGACCTGGTGTCGCGCCTTGATCACAGAGGTGTGATCAAGGTGAGTGCTGCGACCTGCGGGCTGAGCCAAACGTCCTACGGGCAAGGGACAGCCAGCAGGGCAAGCATGAGCGCAAGAAGTGTCAACAGCGGGGGCAGCTGCTGTGCATCATGCACGCGGCTGTCAGTGTCAGGTCTCGCGTGGATGCCTGGTGATTGGCCAGAAGGCAGGCGGGTCGAGATAGTGACCAGCGTCGACACAGAGCGGCTCCGGCGGTCAACTGGCTGCGGCAGCGAGACGGACCATCTGCCGCCGGCGAGCCAGCCCTCAGGGGGTTCCATTTTGTCAGACCTAGTCAGGTCACCGTTGCAGTCAGCAACGCTTTGCTATGAGCCATGACAATGTATCGAATGAACCCGTACTTTCGTACGCCTTGACCACGGAGGTCTGTCTGCCTTGACGGCTTCTTATGGCAACTTGTTCAGGGCCGGTTGCGTGAGCTTTCTGCTGGTTGAAAAGGGGCGATTTCGATGATTGTGTTTCAGAAAGCCCCGATGCTGTCGGGCACGCTCCTCCCGCCCCGCCAGCAGCAAGCCCCGGCTGGCGCGCGCGGCGGGCGGGGAGTGCGGCGGGCTGAGCCGAGTGAGAGCGCGCGTAGCCCTCCCTTTAGCCCTCCAGTCATCCAGGTCAGTCTCGAGCTCCCCCGCCAGGTCGTCGAGATAGCGTCCCAGAGACCCAACGGCTGACCTCGTCACCTCGCCTTTGCCTCTACCACTCGAAACTTTGATCGTGATCCGTTTGCTCGTTCGTGCTCTACCGCAGCTCATCCCCTCGCCCTTCACCTCACCTTCGGTCTAGTCGAGCTCTCCTTCAAGATGGTGCGGCCGCTCTTGCCTTGGACCTTTGGTCTCATCCAGGAGTCCTAGCTTCGGTCGCTGATCAAATTCCCCTCGTCTCTTCCCCCTGCCTGCTTCGGCTCTTCGCATCCTGCCCTGCTCATCTCCTCACCTCGTCGTGCTCGCTGCGTCTTGCTGCGGTGCTGCCTGCTGCCTCTCCTGCTCGGTCCGACTTTCGATCGTTTCGCTTGCTTCCTGCCTGCTCCTACCTCCTCTCTCGGGTCCCTTGACCGCCACAGGACTCCTCCGCTTCCAAGCAGCCCGTTAAGCTGGCCCGTGTCATCAAGGTCCTCGGCCGCACCGGCTCCCGTGGTGGTGTCACCCAGGTCCGGGTCGAGTTCATCGACGACACGTCGCGGTCGATCATCCGCAACGTCAAGGGCCCCGTCCGTGAGGACGACATCCTTGCGCTCCTCGAGTCCGAGCGCGAGGCTCGGTGCGTCCAACTCCAAGCTGGCTGGGAGGGATTGGGTGTGGATTAGAACGGGACGGCAGGGCCGAGGAGCGATATGTGAGGGGGCAAAGGGAGCAGGCTCGCACGCCTCACTTTGTCCTCCATGCGCATCCTTCGCTCCTTAGCGCCGCCTGCGCTGCCCTCGCCGAATGTCTGTCGTGCTGTCACTGACCCATCGTCCTTTGCTGCTTTCCCCGCCTGGTCGTCATGCTTGCTCTCCGCTTCGGTCTCTTCTTCCGCCGCCCTTCCTTCCTCCTCCTGCAAACAGCCGTCTCCGCTAAAGCCGGCCCACCCGCCAGCGCTTTTCGGTCCCGAGACGTCTCTCCATGATGCATTGAACGTGACGAATGGGTGCACCGCTGGTGTCCTCGATGGGGGCCGGTCGCATTGGAGTTTAGCTAGGGGTGCGATACGGCGGGCTGCAGCAGGTTGCCTCGCCACAGTGTCTCTGCGCCACAGTGTCTCTGAAGGGAACGACTGGACAACATCACGGGCAGGCTCGATCGACGCGACGAGACCTAGAGTCGAGGGGGGGGGGGGGGGGGGGGTGCGAGGGCGGGGGGGGGGGGGCGCCGGGGGTGGGGGGGGGTGCTCCAACCTGGGTTAGATGCCGATGAGTGAGAAACGGTGCCGAGCAGAGGGGAGGGCAGCAGTACAGCTACGTGTGTGCAGACGGCGGGAACGCTGGGG
>MVAP01000072.1:0-90660 GCA_014825765.1 Cystofilobasidium macerans | reverse complement strand
CGCTTCTTCGCCTTCTAGGCGGGGCCTCTTCACCACTTGACTTCCTCCCCGCTTCCGCTGTATCTCCCTTCTATAGTGCCTCTGACTCTCTGCGCCCATCGAATGCTCCGTTACACCCTAACCCTAAAGCAGCACGTGAATGACAGTCGAGGGCAGCATGTGGGCACTGCGGAAGAGGGAAGACAAAAGAGAACACGCACAGCCTACCACTTGTTCTTGCAGCTGTCTGTCGGCCGACTCGTGGCCTTGGCCGCCGCCCGCCAGGTCTCGGGCTAGTGGGGATTAGACTGAGAGTGAGACAACGATGTCAGCATGCTTTGCTTGGTTGAGAATCAGATGGGCCATGCATGGGAATTGAGTCAGGCAAGGAAGAGTCGAACTTGAGAAAGGTGGGAGGGAGTCGCATCCTCGATCGCCATATCGACGATGGCCTGGCGATCCTCGGGCGGGGCGTCGCGCAAGGTTAATAGATTAGTCGCCGCCAGCTTCTTTTCCCTCTGTATATCTGGCGAACGAACGATTTAAATGACGCCGACAAGAGACGCCCCTCTCGCCGGCGCCCCATTGAAAGGCGAGGCGCACGCCGTTGGCCGTGTCCTTCGTGGACGCCAGCCGGATGCATATGGGGGTGGATGATGGCAGATGTCGGCCGGGCGCTCAGCCTCGCGCCGCCGGTTTCCCGAACCGCGAAATGGCTGTGATATATAGCCCCCGAATCGGAAGCAAACAGGCAGCTGCAGCAGCCTTGATCCGTCACTCCTTCCTCCCCAGTAAGGCCATAACGTCAAGCTCGACCTACTTCATTTGATTAATTTCAGCTCCAAATCCGATGCTGTGAGCTTTCAGGCTATCCTGCCGCAATGATGGAGGACAGGGGTCCAGGTGAATCGCTTGGCAAGGCGCGCCGCGTTTGCCCAATCCTCTCAACTCGTGACTGCAGCGTAGCAGCCGGGATGTTCGTCCCTAAGGTCTGTCTGGATATCGCATTGTGAGACTGATCGTCCGTTGGCTCGCTTGATTCCTTCCAGCTTCACATGATTTGGAGACTGTTGAGAAGGGTGGGGCAGTGCTGCCGGCGGAGAGGCTGCTGCTCTTGGACGACGTCAGTCGGCTGTCCTCCTGCCCGCAACGACGACCTCCTCAGAAGACTTGCAACCGCGCCTGTCGTGCTCCCGTTTCTTGCAAACGCCTTGGCTGACCCTTGCAGTCTTCCTGTCTGCGCAAGGCGCTCCTTACATGGTCGCCCACTTGCGGCTGTTGCTCAGTCTCCTGCTGTAAGACCATCTGTTCTCTTACGGCTAATGCGCTCGAGCTCGCCCCTTCCTGCCAGTTTGCCTTCACGCACATAGCCCTTATAAGCCTGACTGAACCGGCCTTCCCCCCTTGGTGCGCTCCCTTTCGGCTTCCCGAGATGGGATTCGCGCGGTTGACGCTGACCCTTACTTTTGCAGAGCGGTTGCCAAGCAGCAGCTCTCTGCGACCGGGTCTGGAGGTACGACTCTATCATCCCTTCCATCGCCTCTGGAGAGCTTCTGCGGCAGGAGTGATGTTCTTGATCTTCCCTCCAGCAGCCACCTCACACGTTATCTACACCGCTGGACATATCTCTGGTCAATCGGACCTCGTCTTGATCCCTTGGTCGGCTGAGGTGCTGCTGCTCCATCTTGTCCTACTGCAGCTTGACCGACCGGACGTTTGCCTTGTGATTGTTCCTTCCTTCTGGCTGCTGCATTGCCGCTCTGGAATACGCTCTCGCCCAAGATTTCTCTCGACTCGTCCACACGTCACCGCCAAACGTGCCGATTGCTTCCTTCCGGACCGTCGGCTCCCGCTCAACGCTGATCGACAGGCCACCAACTTCACGACGCCCATCCAGCCCCCGTCCTCCCTCCCTACCTGGCCCCTCCGCGAGAATCGACTGATCGTGGGCTAAGGACCGATCGCCTTGTCGTGAGTGTTCATCGCTGAGAGTTCTCGATCTCGTGCTTTCTTTCCGCGACCGCAGATTAAACGCGAGATGGTCGAAGCGTAGTGACGCCGGCACCCTGTTCGTGTCGCTCACTCACAGCCGTGATGCATTACCTAGCTGAAGCCAGCAGCCGCACGAGTGATTCTGACATCCTCCCTCTCAGATCGTCTGCCCAAGGCTACTGGAAAGGTGGTTGGGCTGGCGGCCGACCTGCATGCCTGTGACAAGCGATCGTTGTCTAGAGCTGTGTATGTCGTCCTCTGTTCCAAGCTTGACTGTCGGCATATGTCCGTGATCCTCGTCCAATCATGCATCGTTCATCTCTTAGCTCTCATGTACCACCAAGTTATGTGGAATGCCGCGCACCACTCAATTCGGGCTGTCAACCTTGCAACGCCAGCTGACTACGTGGGCCAAGGTAAGACGCTTGGGACGCCGGTGTTGCTCTCGCCATCGCTAAGCCTTTTGAGGCTCCGTCGTCCGGAGCATTCCTATTAGCGCTATGAGAGTGACTGCCGCCTTTCATCGCATGCGTGTGGTCTAACTCTCAACTTGAGGTAGAGAGCGTGACTTTTATTTCTTTACCGACGCGTCGCGCCGGTCAACAGCTCGCTTCAGCTCTCAGACGATATCGCACTCACTCCCATCATCGACGATAGACTACCTCCTCCATCTCTTCTCGTGTCTTGCGCTTTAGGCATGCCTGCTCCGTCCAAGGGCCGCCGTAAACCGGTCGTATCGGACTCGTCCGAGTCGAGCTCGTCTTCTGAAGGCGAGCAGTCGAACTTCGACCAGGGAGCCCCCAGCAAGGAGCAACTGCCTGCTGCTCAAGGCTTGCGCAGGAAGGCTCGGCCATCGCTCGCCCTGCCCCAGACTAAGTCAACAACGCCCAAGAACGCGGCAGGTCTCCTCATCCGCAAATCGGCCAACGCTGGGCGGCGGCTTTCAGCTGTAGTCGGCGGGCCTAGCGGAGCCGGTGGCCTCTCGGCCGACGTCGAGGGCGCCAGTCGCGAGAGCATGGAAGAGATGAGCCTCAAGTTTGAGGAGTGGATGAAGATGGCGACCGATAATGTACGTTCCTTTCGTTGTTTGATACCGCCTCGCTTTGCTAGGCCGCAGAGTTGCCGTTCAACAGTCCTAGGCCTACTCGCCGGAGGTGTACGACGACTCCCTTCATTGTCCTCTCCGCCTCTGCTGGAGGCTGCTTCACCAATTCAGCCTACCTGGTTCTCGAGAAAGGTCAACAGACCAATCAGCTGCTCTGCTGGATGCAACACAGGTCGCCGCGGGCTTGGATCGCCTCAAAGCCCGTCGATCCTACCCGCATGTCTGATGCGGTCGCTGATCATGCCTGCTCTCGCCCTCGACTCCGAGCAGAAGATCACCGTCAATAATACGTGGAAGTTTGCGCTCATTGACTACTTTGCTGATCTGACGCTGCTCCGAAATGGTCCGGGCGACGACAGTACGTCTTAATCCCTCGCTGTGGTGGCTGGCGCCGTAGCTGACTGACTCGTTCTGTCGCGTTCCGGCGGCCTCTTGCGGCAGGCATCAACTTTCAGAAAGCCTCGTGCACGTTGGACGGATGTGTTAAGATCTGGACATCGCGCGTCGACAGCGTCGCAACCGAGACTGGCAAGCTGTTGAGTGGCCTCACAGAGACGGGCAACGGAGAGGAAGAGGATGCCGAAGGCGTTGATGGAAGCGAGGCCGAGGACGGAGACGAGGAATCGAGCAAGAAGAAGCGCAAGGTGTGCTTTGGTCTCTCTGTGGGCTTGCTCAAGGTGTTACGCTGACGCATCTGCTTTCCTTCCATTCTTCCGTTCGACAGACGCAACGCAATGCCAACACGCTCGCGCCGTCGTTTGCCTCGCTGTCAACCAAGAAGCTCGACCTCGAGTTTGCAGTTGATCCGCTGTTCAAGAAGACAAGCGCCGACTTCGACGAGGGAGGCGCCGGCGGCCTGCTGATGAACCACCTCGGTATTGACGGCAAGGGTCAGCTCGTCTTTGACGCGGGCGACGCCGGACTCGACGATGATGAGGATGAGGATGAGGTAGATGACACCGAGAGCGAGCACGGTAGCAAGAGGAACGCCAAGTCCGTCGACACACAAATCGCAATCGACGCGCTCAAAGCCAAGTTTCTGCCCTTCCTTGCGGCCAATCCAGACGAACTGCTCGCCCGGCCGATATCGACGACGCTCAAGACATTTGCCTTCTCCTCTGCGCCCGGCTCTAGCGTGCCAGAATTCGACTTGTCGCTGCTCAACCTCGCCGCACCTTCGTCTGCTCAGTCAAATGGCCCTGGCGTCCAGAAAGGCGACATTGACGGCGACGCCAACCCAGCCGACGATCACGACTTTGGCGGCTTGGGCGGCCAGGAGGACTTCTTTGCGGACGACGCCGGGGACGACGGCGGCGACTTCTCTGGGGGCTTTGGCGGCCCTTCTTTCATCAGCGGCGCGAGCAACTGCGGCGAAGGCGGCGAGGAGCACGTCTCGTACGACAATGGCGGCTTCAGCATGACATCAGCAGGCTTTGGGACGTACAATCCGTCCCTACAGCCCTCTGGGAAGGACTTGATCCTGGCTATGCGCGGCGACGACGCAGATGACGACGAGGCGGCCGGCATGTTTGGCTATTTTGACCGGCAACTCGTGGCCAAGAATTGGGCGGGTCCGGAGCACTGGAAAGTTCGCCGGGCCGTTGTTGGCGGCGCATTATCTGGTTTCGCTAGTGACAAAAAAGGTCGGGCCTCCTCTCGGTAATTCCTTCGTCTAATCCTGACGCCTTCCTTCATGCTTTGCAGATGGTGCCCCCAAGGCTGCTCGCAAGACAACGCCAGCCTTCACGATCGATTTTGACGACGACGCCGTTCTTGACTATGACGAGATCTTCGCCCCTGGAACCTCGGCCGGCATCACGCTAGCCTCTCATCGCAAGCCAGCAATCACTCCTTCCGGCAAGAAGCGCAAGAGCAAGATTAAGGAGGATCGAGAGCGTGAGCTGGCCAAGGAGCGCGACAAGTACCTCTTGCCGCAAGACTTGCATTTCTCAAGCCAGCAACTTTTGCGACTCTTCACCAAGAAACTTTATACGGTCTGTGCTCGACACTCTTTCGGATGTCCCTCCTTTGGCTGACGAGACCTTCTCTTTGCAGCTTCGTATGCGGAAGCAAGAGCGAGCGCGAGTTGAAGGTCAGTGAACAGTCATCCGAGAGACTCAAACGATAGCTGATCTGCCATTTCGCATTTTTGTGATTCTACTTCTTCGCACAGATCTCAAAGGTGACGGCGAGGTCGACGAGCAATTCTGGGCTCAGGCAGCAGCCGATCAAGCCAACGCGATGGGAGAGCACATTGACGGCATGGGGGAGGATGGCTTTGACTGTGCGTCAAGTCTTTGATACAGACGTCCGCCGTTTGACTGACACCCTGCTCTGGATCTCGCAGCTCAAAGCCCAGCGCCGTTCGCCACCCAGTTCTTCCAAGATGACGACGACGACCAAGGCGGCGCCTTCGACGGAGGAATGGACCCTGATGCCTCAATCGGCAGCATTCCACCACTGGTCGGCCTGGTTGGGTCCGAAGAAGAGAATCTATGGGCTGGCACGCAAGATCTGAAACGGACGCGGCCCGATTACGTCAAATACACGAAACGGGCGAAGCGGGTTGACGTCAAGAAGCTCAAGGACTCCATCTGGAAGGGCCTCGAGATCTTCGCGCCGCCGATCGAGGGAGAGGAGGACGACGACGAGGTACGGACTTCGTCTTCATGTCTAGTTGAGAGCTCAAGTCCTGATACATCCCTCCCCCTTCCCCCTTCCCCTCGTTGTGTCAGCCCATGACCCCGCCACTCGAAGGCGAAATTGCCGAGCCACGCGTCTTCTCGTCGGTTGTCGACTCGCTTCAGAAGGTTTACCCGTCGGATAAGCTCAGCGACTTGTCGACGTCTTATTGCTTCATCTGTCTTCTCCACCTTTGCAACGAGCGGGGCCTTCAAATTGAGACGGCCCGTTCGCCGGGCGGAGTCAAGATTGCCGGCATCGACGACGACGACGATGACGACAAGGCTGACTTGAAAAGATCCGGAGGCAAAAACGGCGAGGAGCCCATCGTTGGCCAGCTTGGCTGGCTCAAAATCTCCAAGGACGTCAACGCCAAGGGCCACGCTTGATGTTGCTTCCGGCACACGCACTCCCTTTCTCTTCTTCAGACCCCTCCTGAACGCCCAAATCTTCTCGGTCCACTCTTACTTGGTTACACTCCTTAGTATCTTGCACCGCCTTCGACTCTTCGCTCTCTGCTTTTAATGTACGCTTCTTGTCCCACTGCATGTCTTGTGCTTATCCTGCGTCTGATCCGGTCAAAAGGAGAAGCCATGGAGAATCACTTCCTCCGGCGCCTCTTGCCGTCCGCCTTCTCGCCACCGCCACCACCACCGCCAGCCTTGCGCTTCGCCGAAGCCACGAGGCTGTCGAGCTCGCGGTCGCGGCCACCTGGACTGGCTTTCGCCGTGGCCGATGCCGGCGTGCGTTCTTGCGGACCCGACTGCTTCTCGCGCGCCTTTGAGCGCTCCTCGAGCAGCTTGCCCATAGCCTTGGTCTTCTTGAAGTGTGGGTTGCTCGGATCGATCGCAAACCGGTGGTCATCGACAAGCTTCTTGCTGAAGCGCTCGTCCTTGACGTCGATCTCGAAGTTCTTGTCGCCGAGCTCAACCTCCTTCTCGCGGTCCGCGCCGGCCTTCTTGCCGTGCGGGGCACGCCGGCGCTTCTTGTTGCCGGCCGCCTTCTCCTCCTTGATGATGTCGTTCATCGAGAAGTGCTTGGTCTGATCGATTCCCATCGCCTCCTCTGCCGCCGTCGTCGTTGACGATGGCAGCGTCAGCAGGTCGAGCAGGGCCGCCTCCTTGTCGCCGTCAGCTGCCTTTCCGCCAGCAATCTTCTTGCCGCCCTTGGCCTTGACCTGGACGACATTAGCGTCGAGCTCGTCGCCGCTCGAGTCCTCAGCCGCAAAGAAGGCGTCCTTGGCGATCTTGCCCGTCTTCTTCGTCGGCTTGGTTGCTGCCTGCTCGTCACCGGTTGAAGCCTCTTCACCCTCGGCAAGCCGCTTTTCGCGCTCCTCTTTCTTGATACGGCGCTTCTCGCGCATCTTCTTCTTGTAGGCTTCGAGCGTAGTGATGTTCTCGTCGTCCTCATCGTCTTCGCCGCCGGCGCCCTTCTCGGTCAGGCCGGGCGTGAAGGTGATCTCCATGCCGCCCGCTTTGCCGCCGTCCTCGTCGCTGTCGCTGTCGTTGCCGAATGCGTCGGCCTCGTCCCGCTCATCGAGATTACCAAGCAGGAGCTGGCGGAGTCGGGTTCGCGACTCTTCATTGTCTGACTCCGAGTCAGAGGCAAGGAAGGCCGAGAAGTCTTGGTCGTCGATCTCCTTGCGCGAGAGCTTGCGCCGGGTAACAGCAACACGAGCGGGCGCGTCATCGTCCCAGGTGAGCTTGACGGACGAGTGGCGAAGGGCCTGGGTCATGACAAGAGGAATAGAGCCGGTTCAGTTAGCGCCTAGGTTGGATAGTGCAAAGCTGGTTACTGTGACGCACGTCGGTTACAAAGTCGAGTCCCTTGTAAAGGGCCGGAACCTCGTCGGCCTCGTCGCGGACCTCGTCCTCGAACTCCATCTCGTCCGGGATGAACCGAAGATCCATGATGTTGGCTGTCCGCTCGAACTCGGTGTTGTCGCACTCGTTGTAGACGTAGCTTGCGGCGGCGACGGTCGAGAACGTCGCGACGGCGTAGTAATAACTATGTCATCAGGGAAGCGGACGAGGTTAGCCAAGCGCGACCTCAGAGCAGCCGAGAAAGGTGGTCTGCGCACCGAAGCCGTTCGAGCTGGTACGCCCGGAGCTTATCCATGTCAATCTCCTCGCCCTTGTCGTCGGCCATGAGGTCCTCGATGTTGATGTCCTCGTCAAGGTCCTCCTCTTCCTCATCCTCGTCTTCTTCCTCGCCGGCCTCTGAGCCGCTGGCGTCTTCAGAGGGGTCTTCGACGCCCTCCTCGGCACTCATGCCCTCCTCAGGTTCCATTTCCATGTCGTCCTCGTCCTCCTCCTCGGACCCTTCGTCGCTGGCGGCGGTACGATCCTGCTCGCTGACAAAGACCTCGCGAGGCGGACCCTCGCGCTCTTCGCGCTCCATGCGTTCCTTGCCGAACTCGGACGGGAAGATCTGGACGCGCTCGACCTTGCCGCGCCCGCCGCCGCCGAGCTCAAGGACAGACGAGAAGACCTTGAAGAGGTCGATCGAGTGCAGGTGGTCCCAGTCGAGGTTAACAACAGCGAGCCGTTTTGTATGCGTCTCGGTCGTCTGCTCCTGCGGATTGGCTTCAGAGTAGGCAGCAGCTTGCTGCTCGAGGAGCGCAAGCGCCGACGGATCGGTCTCGTCCTCGTCGAGGTTGACCTCGACCTCGCCATCGTCTGCCCGGCGGCGCCGCTTGCTGCCGCCGAGCTCGATGAATTGGCCATCATCCTCGTCCTCCTCCTCGGCAGCTGCACCAGCCTCATCCTCTGAGGACTCTTCATCCGACGATGACAGCAAGCCCTCACCACGAGCGTAGTCGACAAACGCTGGCTTATCGTCTGCACCGTCGGCCGGCGCCTTTGACGAGCTGGCCTTGCCGTCCTCGTCGCCGATGCTGTAGAACTTGCGAAGCTGGTCGCGATCGTGCGTACTTGTGACGGCCCGGCCGTATTTGTCGGTCTTAGCCTTGTCTGCTCAGGAAAGCATGAAGGGGGTGAACGCAAGGAGAGCTCATCAGCTGGAAGCTCACTCGGAAGAACAAACGACCCAAGGCCCCGGAAGCCCAAAGCACGGGAGTCAGGAAGCGACCACGTACCTCGCTTGTTGTCGGCCGCGAAGACGCCGCCCTCGTCAAGGACGGCCTTGAAACGGTCGTCAAGCTGTACCTTGGACTTGGACGCCTTTGCCCGGCGGAAGCGGGGGTCCGTCTTGACCGAGGCAAAGCGGCCTCCTGGCTTGGGTGCCATACTAGAGGTTCGAAAGTAGCTGTTTGGATGTGGGAGCAGGCGAGAAGTCCTGCCGTACTTCGAGTAGAAAGTGTCGGTGGCGAAGACAGGAAGGTGTGAGCCCTGCTGTCGAGCGTCGCAGGAGGTGGCTGCGGGCGCCTCGGAATTTAGGCTCCGACCTGTGCCTGCGTCCGAGCCGAACCGGGGAGGGGTTCTGTGGACCCTCACGAAAGACCTTGCACACTGCCCGACAGTCGGCTCGCGAGAATGAGAGGAGAAGGAGAGAAGGAGAACATCTAGAACACACTCTGAGTGAAAGGAAGGAAGGCTACACGGGGAAGGGGAAGAGGAAGCAGATCGTCCGGCTGGGACGCCGCCCGTGTACGACCATGGCCGAATGAACGAAAGAGGTCAGGCCCAGGGAATCGAGACCTTAAGCGTCGTTCTCGGTGATGCCCGACAGAGCCGAGATCAGGGGCGAAACGACGGGGCCGCCCTTGGCCTTGTAGAAGTCGACAACCTTCTGGGCCCGGCCGGCGATACCCTCGCCGTTAAGCTCGAAGTGGTCGTAAACCTTGGCGTACGGACCCGAGGCACCGAAACCGGTAAGTCCGAACTGTTCATGAGAAAAGTTCGACCAGCCCATCATGTTGTAGGCCTCGATGGCCAGGACTGGGTGGCCCGAGGGCAGGACCGAGAGCTTGTACTTCTTGGACTGAGCCTCAAAGACGAGCCAGCACGGCAGCGAAACGACACGGGCCTTGACACCCTTCTTGGCAAGGATTTCGGCCGCCTCGACGGCGAGGCAGACCTCGGAGCCGGTCGAGACGAGCGTGATGTCGGCGTTCTGCTCCTCGTGAACGACGTAACCACCCTTGACGGCGTTCTCGATCGTCGAGTTCTCAAGCTGGGGCAGGTTCTGACGGGAGAGCGCGAGGACCGACGGCGTCGACTTGGACTTGAGCGCAACAAGGTAGGCGGCCGAGGTCTCGTTGCCGTCCGCAGGACGCCAGAAAGCCGTGTTGGGCGTCGCTCGGAGCCAGGCGGCCGTCTCCACAGGCTGGTGGGTCGGTCCGTCCTCGCCGAGACCGATCGAGTCGTGCGTGGCGACCCAGATGACCTGGTGGTGCGAAAGGGCCGAGAGACGGACAGCGCCGGCGGCGTACGAGACGAAGTTGAGGAAGGTGCCACCGAAGGGAATGATGGCACCGTAGGCGTGGAGACCGTTCATGATGGCGCCCATGGCGTGCTCACGGACACCGTACCGAATGTACCGGCCGTCGCGGCCACCCTTGGCAGCGACGCCCTCAGGCTGGAAGTCCTTGGCCTCCTTCCAGATGGTGAAGTTGGAGCCAGTCAGGTCGGCGGAGCCGCCGATGAGGTCGGGGATGACGTTGGCGAGCGACTGGATGACAGCCTCGGAGTACTTGCGCGAACCGACGGCGGCGTCGCCCTTCTTGTAGACGGGGACTGTAGGAAGCAGGCGGAACGAGGTCAGTCCATCGTGTCGGGCATTTGAACTATAGGATCGAGACAACGCACGGTTCTTCTCCCAGCCCTCAGGCAGCTCGCCGGCAATCCGGCGAGTGAGCTCGGCGTGCTCCTTGGGGTACTTCTCGCCGTAGCTCTTGAGGAGAGCGTCCCACTTCTCGTTCTTCTCCTGGCCCTCGGCGGCGACCTTGGCGTAGACCTGCTTGGTAGCGTCGGGGACAGCGAACTTCTCCTCGGGGTTGAAGCCGAACTTCTCCTTGACCGAGACAATGTCGTCGGCCTTGAGCGGGGCGCCGTGAACGCCGTGCGTGCCCTGGATCTTGGAGCCAAAGCCGATCGTGGTCGTCAGGCGGATAAGGGTTGGCTTCTTGGTCTTCTTGGCCTCAGCGATGGCCTCAGCGATAGCCGAGAGGTCCGAGTCGCCGTTGGCGACGTGAACGTGCTCCCAGCCGTACGACTCGAAGCGCTTCTCGACGTCCTCAGTGAACGAGACGTTGGTGTCGCCGTCGATGGTGATGTGGTTGTCCTTCAGAAAAGATGATGTCAGCAAAGGCAAGCAAAGGGCCTAGACAAGGAGTGGGTTGGACCAACATCGTAGATGGCGATGAGGTTGCCGAGCTCGAGGTGACCGGCGAGCGAGCAGGCCTCCGAGGCGACACCCTCCTGAAGGCAGCCGTCGCCGAGGAAGACGTAGGTGTAGTTGTCGACGACGTTGAAGTCGGGCTTGTTGTACGTCGCGGCGAGGTGGGCCTGAGCGATAGCGAGGCCGACGGCGTTCGAAATACCCTGGCCGAGCGGGCCGGTGGTGAGCTCAATGCCGTCGGTGACGTGGACCTCGGGGTGACCGGGCGTGCGCGAGCCGAGCTGACGGAAGGCCTTGAGGTCGTCCATCGTGACGTCGTAGCCAGCGAGGTGCAGCATGATGTACTGAAGGGCGCAACTGAAAGAGCGTTTGAATAACGTGCGAGAACTGGTCAGACGCGGCGACAACGGTACGATCCGGGCAGTGGCCAACGCACGCATGGCCGTTCGAGAGGACGAAGCGGTCCCGGTTGAACCACTTCGAGTTCTTGGGGTTGGCGTTCAGGAACCTGGAAAAGAGCCAACGAGCAACACAGGTCAGTCTCGGTTTGATATAGCAGAGGAACAGCCATAGACGTACTTCGACCACAGAACGTGGGCGACGGCGGCTGAGGGACGACGAGGAAGGCAGTGATGCACAGTTAGCGGGAGTGCTTCTCGGTTCCGCCGTCGGCTGCGAGACACGAGTGAAGGGAGACGCACCCATGCCCATGGGAGCACCTGCATTTTTGGCAAAGGTAACGGGAAGAGAACGGAGAACGGGCCGGAAAGCGATCAGCAAAGGTGGTTTGGACGGCGGGGAAGGGAGAGGGAAGCGAGGAACGGCCCGCCCGGACCGGAAGGCGCTTTTCGCAGAGCGTGCTCCTCCGGCCCGCGGCGGCGGCGCGGTTCTCTCAGATCGCGTTGGCAACGGTGCGGAGATAGCGCGCGCCCCAGTCGAACAAAAGTTAACAGTTCACAAAGGAAAACGCACCGGGGTGTCCCGAGTTGGCCTTGGCAACAACATCGGCGGCCTGGCAGATGGAAGAATGAAGACAGTCAGCATTCGAATGGAAGGGCGTCGAAGGGTTGGGGGCGTCTGCGCAGGCCGGCCGTTGCCGGCGGCAGGGCGACCTCAGCTTGCGCGCGCGGAGGAAGCGCGACGCAAAGCCGCGGGAGATTGCATCTCGCGTCGAGGCACCCCAGAAGCCGGCAGCGAGGAGCGAGCGGGAGAGGAATGAGAAAGAAGCACGCACGAGCGTCCGGATGGTGGCGATGGCGACCTCATCCTCCTTGGCAAACGACGACATGGTGGCGAGGGCTGAAGGCGGCAACGACCGGGAAGATGGATTAAAGGCGAAGGAAAAGTCAGCTCTTGACCAGGGCGTCTCGAATGGCTCAGCAAGCAATTCGGGTTTTGCAGATGCAGTAACGGGGACGTACGTATTAGGTAGAGAGAGTGTTTGAGAGGAGAGAGAGGGTGGGGAAGGTGAAGGTCGGAGGGTTCTCGTCGACGTCTTTTCAGACCCGCTCAAGGGGAGGCATCATCAGCGGAGGACAGCAAGCGGAGGTTTTATATTTTTTAGCTCGACTTGACTTTCGGCCGCGACGCGAGCTCAGCCGACAGCGAGCTGACAGGCTAGCGAAGTCCGATCAAGAGGACGTGGCAGACGACCTCAGCCCACTGAGAGAGAAGATGCGCCGCTCGACCGCAGGACCGATGGACTGGCAGTACGACCATCCGGCCGGCGATGGCCCAGCTAGAAAGCGTACGTCCTCTCCTTCTAAGGGACTACCTCAGCCGCTCGTCGCCGCTGCCCGCGCGCTCGGCCAACATCGCAGCTCGCCCGGAGCTGACCCCGTCTGTCTGACCACGCTGTGCCCTCAGGCCCGCATTACGATCCGACAGCCCCGTCCTTTCTGTCGCGTCCATCGCCGCTCTTTGCCTCGCCCTCGCCGTCGACCGACGGCCAGCCTCACAGTCACGGTAGCGGCCCGGCCTTCCTCTTTCACACACCCGACGCCATCCGGCCAGCGACATCGCAGCATGGTCCGGCTCTGGGCGCCTTCAGCTTCGACCCGAATGCCTTCAACCCGGTGACGGCCTTCGGGATTCCGGAGGTTGAAATGGACGTTGTCGCGCCCGGCCAACAGGCTGAGGGAAGCCATGATCCTGCCAGCGGAGGCAGCGGCGGCGACGGCGCAGCAGCCCCTACTCCTGCCCTCTCTAACCAGTCGCAAGCCGAGCCGACGTCGCCGAGCAAGGAGCCGCGCAAGCTTGCGGGCGGCGCCGTCAAGCGCGAGCTCCGCAAACGGTTCAACGCCGCTCTCGGCGGCGGGCGCCGCAGTCGGCGCGGAGGGAGAAGCGCTTACGTTGAAGACGACGAAGCCGAGGACAACTCGGCCGGCAGCGCCAGTGCGAGCGACGACGATGGGCATTCTATCTCGGTTCGCTCGTTCACACCTTCTCTTCCCGTTCTGCTTTCATGCTGAGGACTGACATCTTGCTTCGTGTCGCGACTCTACCGAAATGGCTCTCAACACGGATCCCTAGGAGGACGACGATCGCCGGCCCTCCTCGCGCCGCCCACGGCCCACCTCCTCCTCGGCACTTACGTCTCGCCGCTCAGCCCGGCAACGCAACGGGTCGCCCTCGAATCAGTACCTCCAGCAGGCTGGCGGATCGACGCACTATAACTTGCATATGCCCGGCTCGGGTGGCCATGACAGCCGGGTTGCGCACGGCGAAGTGCCCTACATTCTGCTCGGGTCAGTCCCTCACTTCATCATGCGTTTTGGGGCCTGTGAACTGCAACCGAGCACGGCTCGTCGTCGTTTTCATCCACTCGATGCGTGAGGCCCCAGTCATATGACTACTCTCACTGATCAACCCCCGCGCTTTGTCGATCGCTTTCGTCTCTCCTCCTTTCTGACCATATTGTGACCATCAGCTATCTCCAATTCTTCTTCAACCTCTCGCTCGTCCTCATCATGCTCTACCTCGCCGTCCAATTCATTCTCACCGTTCGGGCCGACATACAGCGCAAAGTCGAGGAGGCGTCATTTGGTACGCTTTCCCCTCCTTTGGCTTCGTTGTCGATAGCTCTTTCATCACGAGGCTGGACTGACGCTTTGCGTTCTCTCGCTCCGCTGCCCACGCAGACATCGTCCAGGAAATAGCGAGTTGTACAGCGAGCTACCTTGCCAATCATTGCGAGCCTTCCAAGCGCGTGCCCGCCATGTGCGTCTCCTTCATACGTTTTTCGTCTGAGCCGCTGATAGACCGCATGCTGGCTGACTTGATTTCGCCCCACGCGCTTCCTCTACAGGCACCAGGCCTGCATCAATTGGGAGTACTGCATGAATCGTGACCCGCTTGCTGTCGGTCGCGCCCAGGTCGGGGCCGAGACATTTGCCGGCGTCGTCAACGGCTTTGTCGACCCGATCAGCTGGAAGACGATGGTGCGTCAGCGCTCCTTTCAAACCCGCTGAACGCCTCGCGTAGGAGAGATCAGTTCAGACTGACCTAGGGCTCCTTACACTTGCCAACCCGAAGGGCTTTACGCTCGTGACGCTCTCATTTCTCACAATTCTCACCAACTCGGCCCTCTCCTTCTATCGGGCCTCGCATCGGCCCTCCTCTTCCCCGCCGCCGCATGCTCAGCACCAGCAGAATTGGCTGCCTCCCGCTCAGACTCATTACGCCGGTCTTCCTAGGCCAGAGAGGGCCGATCCGTACGCTTACGGCGGGGGAGCATGGGCGATTGCTTCCCATCCACAGCAGAGCAGCGCGAGTAACGCTCCGTCAAGCGCGACTGGGCCGGCCAAGAGGGCTAGCTGGTCTTCGTAGCGTACGATGATTCTCATTTAGTTCGTTCGCACGCAAAACCATGAGATGTACTGAGGCGAAAGCAGCATTCGTTATCATCAGGCGCTCTTGCGCGCTTGCTCGGCAGCGGCCGTCGCTTCGCGCAGCTCCCGCTCGCGTCGGACCATCGCACCCATACGCAGACCGAGAATTCCAAGCGACAGGCCGTTGATTGCGTAACAGACGGTCGGACCAAGCAACCAGTAAGAGGTGCAGGCTGTAAGTTGCACGCGAAAAAGATTTCCGTCAGGAATCCGAGCAAAGAAGCCGGCAGAGAAGGCTGGATCAATCGACCATGGATGCACGTACCAAAGATGGGACCGAGGGCGCGTCCGAGCTGGCCGGCCGAGCGGAAAGCGCCCATTGTCCGACCTTTGACGAGCTCGCCCGTCTGCTCGGCGTCGGCCTCGTCTGAGCAGAGGACGCTCGCGCCAGCATTGAGCCCGTTCACGACGCTCGCGCTCGCGAAGGCCAGGCAGGCAGCACCCACCCAAAGGGCGATCCCGCCACCGGCTGAGCGATCGGTGAAGGGCAGATAGGCGAGCATGAGAAGGCCGACCGAGGTTGCGAGCACGCCGCGGTGCGAGAGCGCAAGCGGGGCGGCGGCGACGGCCGGTCGGCGGGTATAACCGCCCTGGAGAAGCGAAGAGAGGACTCCGATGAACGAGAGTAGTTTGCCTGACTGGGCGTTGGAGAATTGGAACAGGTCGTACGTCAGAAAGCTGTGCGAGAACGAAAAGTCAGCTCAGGTGTGCACTTCGGACCAGAGTAACACCACTGACGTGAGCGTAAATTCTGCGCCAGAGAAGAAGAAGAGGAAGGCACGGTGCAGGCCCTTGAGTTCTGCAAGTGCCCGCTTCCGCTCCTCGAGGCTACGAATGGGCGGCTCGGCCGTTTTGCCAGCCTCAGGCGTTTTTTCTGGACGATCTTGTACAGCCTCAATCCGCCAGGCCTTGGTCTCGGGCATACCGAAGGCGAGATACGTCGTTTCAAGTGCTAACAGACCGAGCGCGATCGCCGCCGGCGTCGCATATAGATTGAGCTCGCGTCCACTGAGAAGCGTCGCACCTGGCAGAGGCCGGGATGCGAACCAGGCGCCAAGGAGAGGCCCAGAGGTGAAGCACAGCCTTCAAGCCGAGACGAGGTCAGCACTACGCGAGATTTGATGAGGTTTGGAGCAGCGAGAACCCAGGCTGATCCGTGTGAGGAGACGCACGAGAAGGCAAGGCCGACAAGCGCAAGCGCGCGGGGGCGTGTCGCCGGTGTCGTCACGTCCGAGAGGATCAGAATCGACAACTGGACGTTGCCCTCCGACAGGCCTCCAACGAGCCGAGCTAGGAGGAATGAGGTCTGTAGAAATGGTCGAAACGTTGTGTCAGGGCAACGAGAATTGCAGGCGGGAGGTGCGATGGGAAACGGTGACTCACGAAGCTCGTGCTCTGAAGCCAGAGAACAGTCGACAGCAGGTTCCCAACCATCGTCGCAAGTAGCACGCGCTTGCGTCCAAAGCGGTCGGCAAGTCGGCCAATCAAGGGTGAGATGAGAAACTGGCAAAAGCTGCCGGCGTGTGGCAGAAGTGCAAGAGTTCAGCAGGTCAGCTCAGCTCGCGTCGGCTGTCGCGACTGATGAGATGGGCCAAGATCGCACGAGAAGACCGAGCCGAGAAAGCCACCGAGCAGAACAACGTCCCACTTGTTGGCCACGACACCAGCGGCGAGCTTGTCAGTCGCGCTCGCTCGAGCGAGAGGCAAGACGGACGATGAGACGAGGATGCCGCGAAAAGCGCGTAGGCCGCTGAGGGTCTGGGCGAGGAGGTCGGCCGACGTTGATCTTTGCGAGTACCACTCAATGATACCTGCGGGTGGTCGGACCTTGTCAGAGATCATTTGACGCCGCGTTGGGTCAGAATGCACGCACGAGGGAAAAGCGGGAGAGGGATGCTGTCAGATGGACGCAAGAGAGGTCAATTGAGGCAGGGTGGCACGCGACGCATTCAGCGCAGGGGACAAACGTGAACGCAAGCAGGTCAAGCAAGAGGGCCGTGAAGACGAGGAGGATGACACGGCGCTCCTTGGAGCCCAAACGGTCAGATGCCGAAGTTGAAGTGGCCATCGTCGTACTCGGGTCAAAACTGAAAGGCGGTTTTCGACGGAGCAAGAGACGAGGTCCGGCTGGTCTTGCGAACCAAACCTCGGGCAAGGTCGCCGCAATCTTAACTGATGGGCGCCATGGCAACCGGCCCTCGCTCCTCAAACGTCCGCCTCCAGCGCTCGCAAGATGGGGTGTACAGCTCGGTCAGGGGCTGACAGAACAGCTTATCATGTATTTCATCGAACCAGGCACGGAGGGAGAAGGGAAGGGGTCGACAGGCCTGGTTGGCATCACGGCCACGCGTGATCGCGGCACGCGTCTCCTATGAGTGCCAATGAGTGTGAGACCCTCGCGTCCCCCTCCCCTTTGTTCGATGACGACGGCGACGGCCTCTTGACCTGACATTCTCAGGTAAAAAGGCAACAGCCGTACAAGGTCCTGATCACGTCTAATAGCTCCTGTGTGCGTCCCTCGACGTTCAGGCGCGCAACCAAGGTCCTCCCGTTCGGTCAAGCTAAACACTCCTGACGCGCTACAGTCGCAGCCCCCACCATCGGGGCTTGACGCCCACAATTGACATTAGGGACTCTCACTGATTCTGTCAAAGATTGAGCCGACTGCGGACCAGCCTGGTATCTTGCGCTCGCAGACCCGACGCCTCTCCCCTACGGCCCTTAGCTTTGGCCTCAACAGGCTCAGCACGAGCTACGAGGCGCGCCCTCGAGCCCCCGAGCAGTTGAGCTGTAACCGGACACCTCCCTCCTCGGCATTCGCTCCGAACCTCGGTGTACTCAGACACAATGACGGGCCTCCCAGACCTCGCCAAAGTAGGGCTAAGTACTTCAACATTGTCACCCATTGCTGCTCGTTCCGCCGCCCGTCCGCAGATCAAGCCCGAGTCAGACGCGTACGGCCCGACCGTCCCGCTCAGCCTTGACTCGGACGACGAGTTCAATCCGGCTTTGGTAGTGCAGCAATCTCCGCGCAAGTGGGCAGACTCAAGCTCATTCGCGTCAGGCGCCTCAGGTGGGCGCAAGAAGGCGCGCACGTCGGCGGCTGTCAAGGCTGAGCACGGCCGAGCGAGGTTGAGCTCGCCTAAGAAGCGCAGCGAGGCTCAGCAAGCCGCCGGGTCGAAGCGCTATCGCTTCGGCCTTGACTTCAGCGACGAAGAGCCTGCTCATCTGGCTGCCCCAACACCACGGCGGGCTGCGCGAATCAGGGACGACGACGAGGACGACGACTTCGACAGGGCGGCACGCAAGAAGCGGCCCGGCAAGCAGCTTCAGATGCAGACGGCCGCTCAGCGCGAGATGGCCAACCCGCTTCGATTACTGGCAGGCAAGAGCCCGTTGTCAGACTCTGATGATGAATTTGAGGCTGTCGATGAGACGCGGGCAATCGTCGGGATAGACGGCATCCTCCGGCGGGTCAAAGTCGACCGCCCGCTGTCACTGCCAACTGCGAGCGCGAAGGGTAAGGAACGCGAGGTGATCGAGATTGACAGCAGTGACACCGGTGTGTGTGCCCGTCCCATCAATTTGTGGGTGAGGATTCCTCTCGGCTAACATACTTGCTTGTGACGTTTCAGACGATGGCTTCATGAGCGGATGCGAGCTCAGAACAGACGTGTCAGCACTTCCGATGGTCGTCGACGAGTCATCAGGCTCATCATGCACATCCGGTCCGCCTCATCGCACATCTCTCCCTTGCGTCCTGCAAGCTGAGTTGAGCGGCGCTGTCGATACGCAGATGAGGATCTCGACTTCGCCGTCAAACTCGAGCAGCGCCAGGCTGAGAAGGCATGGCACGGCCGGGTTCTCGGCCACCGCGAGCGCCGAAAGCTGCGCCGAAAGAAAGATAGAATTGGGCCTTCAGCAATTACACCTGCGCTAGAGACAGTCGTCGAAGCGACGATGGACATTGGTGGTTCCGGGGCGGAGACTGATGGGTGTACGTCGGCATCGGGCTTGCTCCTGTCACTCGATTTGCTGATCTCGCTTCGGTTGCCTGCCGCTCAGCCGACGATGGCGACAAGACGCTCGAGGAGATGGCGGCCAAGGTGGAGCGTCTGCGCCAAGCCAGAGCGCAAGAGGTGGTGCGGGTTCAGTCAGCTCTCGCCGCTGCAGGACCAACTGTTCCTCCACCGCTGCCAGCGCAGCTCGCGCCCCTATCTTCGACGGGCGGAAGATTCGCTGAGCCGAGTACGAGCGACGCATCCGCTGACGGTTCGATCATTGCGCGGCCCTCCTCGCCTCAGATCGAGCACAGGCCTGCGTTCGACCCTCCGGTCGCCCAGCAGGCGTTCGGTTCGCTTGAGCTGGAGGCCAACACCGATGGCTCAGGCCTTCCAGCGACGTCCGTCAATCGGCACATCAACCGTCAGTTGCGCGAATACCAGCGAGATGGTGTCCGCTTTCTCTGGAGCCGATACCGCGACGGAAAGGGCGGCATCCTTGGTGACGACATGGGGTGCGTCGGTGCGATAGCAACTTTGCCCCATGATGATAGCGTCTGACACTGTCCGCCTCAATGACAGTCTCGGCAAGACGATCCAAGTGATAGCCTTCCTCTCGGCCATCATGGGTTTTAGCGGCGAGCGGTCAACCGACCACAACCGCAAGGTCCGCTGGAGCAACGAGCAGATCGCCTCTGGCCGAATGAAGAAGGGCATTCATCTCGACAACCCTCGACCGAATGAGCAGTGGCCTACGGCGCTCATCATCGCCCCAAGCTCCGTTTGCGAGAAGTGCGGCGCTCGCTCTAACGATGCGCTTCCCACGATGCTTGCTGACGGTCTCCCCCTCGGCGCTTCTTAGCTGGGTTCGAGAGCTCGAAACCGTGCGCATTGCTTTCCCACCTTTCCGGCGACCCTATCAAGCTGATTAGTCCCCTATCTTCCTCTCGGCGGCTGTTCCAGTGGGGTTACTTCAGCGTCGGCTAGTACGTTCATCAAGTTGCCAGCTCAATGAAAGCTGTTTTGCTGACCTCTGATCACCACCTGCAGTTACATTGGCGTGCCTCGCGAGCGCAGCAAAATCATGCGCGAGTACAAGCAGGGCTGGTACGATATCAGTCAGTCGCCGACGCCGGGATCACACAAGCTGTCTCGTGCATCAGCTAATTAGATGGCTTGTGCGGCAACAGTGATCATGAGCCTCGACACGGCCCGAAACAGCATCGAGGACTACAAGGACGAGTACTTCTCCGTCGTCTTTGTCGACGAGGTTCACAAGGTCAAGAATCCGAAGGCGCAGCTTACTAGAGCGCTAAAACAGCTCGGTGCGTGCCGGTTGCTGGTTCACCTCAATCATCCTCATACTGACGACATTGCTGCCCGCGTCTGGGTCCCATAGAGCATCCCGCTCGCTTTGGCCTGACGGGAACGGCAATCCAAAACCGATTTGAGGAGTTTTGGTGCATTCTTGACTGGGCCCGGCCAGGGGAGGTCGGCAACAAGGAGGATTGGGACGTCTTCATCACCAAGCCTATCAAGAACGTCGGTCCTGCTCACAGCACCCTTCTATTCCTGTGCTTTGTGCTGAAGCCTTCTTTCATGGTAACAGGGGCAGTCGCACGACGCGACAGTCGAGCAGGTCCTCCAAGGCCGCGTGCGTGCCTCGCAGCTTGTCACCAAGATCCTGCCGCACTTCTTTCTACGTCGGTGCGTGACCTTTCACTCGGCGCTAGCGTGCGAGGATTTTCTATGTTTACCACTCCTTCTCACGGGTACAGAACCAAGGCACTCATCGCCCATCAGATGCCTCGTAAAATAGACAAGGTCGTCCTCTGCTCCCTAGCACGTCTCCTCATTTTCCGCTGTCCAGCGAGTGCGAACCAGAGCGTCTGATACCTTCTCTTATTCCGTAGACCCCTCGCCAGTACGACTGCCTGGCCCGGCTCCGGGCTACGCCCGAAGTCCAAAAGATGACCCTCGTCTCGCAAGGCCTTCCGGTGCCGCCAAACCTACAATGCGTTTGTGTCAAGGTCCGTCGTGACCGGCCAACGTGACCTTTTTCTCAACCCATTGATTCGATCTTTGCCTCCACAGGACCAGATGTTTCCTTTCGTCACGATGTTCAAAAAGGTTTGCCGCCAGCTAAATATGCATTCAGCTTCGGCGGCCCGCTGACGACAGCTGCCGCATGGCTTCGTGACAGGTTGCCAATCACCTTGCACTCATCCTGCCCCAACCCCAAGACGATCTCTTCACGCAGCGCGTCGCCCGGCAAACTTTTGAGACGATCTATCCCGAGGTCGCTGTCGACGAACTCGTCGCACCTGAGCTGCTCGAATCGCGCCGCGACCTCTGTGGTAAGTGGGAGGCGCTCAACCAGCTGTACGTTGACTCTGTTTTAGATCTTCCTCTGGTCCGATTACACGCAACTGAGCCTTCGGCCGCTGAACGCAGGCTCGACCTCTGGCGGCCATACTCCGACTCGACCGAGAACAAGGTCCTCATCTTCTCATCCTCAGTCCGGCTGCTCAAGATCATCGCTGGCTTTCTCACTCAAGAGGGCCGAGAGTGGGTTCGAGTAACATGCTTGATATGCTTGTCATCGCTGACAAGGTCATTCTCCATTGCAGGTTCCTCTTCCTGCATGGCGGCATCCCTACGGGCGACCGAATGCCGTTGATTGACAAGTTTCAGTCGGACCCCAATGTCTACGTCTTCCGTGCGTCGTACCCCCTTTCCTGGCGACCATCTTCAGGCCCTGCTGACTTTGTTCCCTCTCGCCCGTCAGTAATTTCAACCCTTGCAGGCGGCGTGTGAGTTGCTTCGCCCCCAGTGTAAGCCCATAGAGTGCTTCGCTGACCCGTCTCAAACCTCAGCGGCCTCAATCTGACGGCGGCTAACAAGGTCGTCATCTTTGATCCGAGCTGGAACCCATCGAATGACTTGCAGGTGCGTCTCCTACATCCGAAGTCCTTGACAGGCGATTGACTGACGTCCAGTCACGCTGCAGGCGATGGATCGCGCTTTTCGCATCGGCCAAAAGTCGGACGTCGAGGTCTACCGACTCGTCGGTGCGTATCGAATTCACACAGCCGCTGGTCGCAACATCGCTGACGCCAACGCCAATTCGCTTAGCGGCGGGCTCCATTGAAGAAAACATCTACACGCGCCAGCTCTATAAGCAGCAGATGTCCAGCATCGGCTACGACGGCAAGTTTGAGAAGCGCATGTTTGACGGCATCATTGACGAGCGAGGCCATAAGGGGGAGCGTGCGTTCTAACTTCCCTATTCTCGCCCACGGCGTCTCATGGACCTGACTTTTGCCTTACACCAATGCTCAGTATTTGGTCTCCACAATGTGCGCCTTTCGCAACAGACCATTACGTTCTCGAGGTTGACACTGACTTGGCTCCCAACTCACAGCTCTTCGAGCTCAAAGAGGACGCCAACAAAACCGAGAGCATTGTACGCCTACAGTCAACCTATTTCAGTCACATACGCTGCTAACACAGTCCCCTTGTCCCCTGGCCGGTCAGCTTGATCGCATCCGAGACGCCGAGCTACCGTTCGCTGACGCGGTCGCCGACGACTTTGACGACGAGAAGAGCAGCCTCCTCTCTGTAAGTCCTTCTAAATCCCTGACTACCAGGCCGCTGCTGACGGAGTCAAATCCCTTGCAGCTGGGGGACAAGGACGTGGAGGACATTGGGTCCCTCCTTGCCGCCAAGGACGACCAGGAGAGCCGGGACGAAGAAATCACGGACCTGCTGAGCCATGCCGGTGCGGCTTACATCTCGTCCGACAAAGACTTACTCGGTCAGGAGGAACGCGAGCGGCGCATCTTTGATGAGTGCCGGCGCTACCGGAAGGAGCACCGCCATGAGGCGAAGAGTACGTCTCATCCGCGCCGCTTGGTCGACCGCCGCTGACGCTCTACTTGCTCAACGCTGGCTCACTGCGTGCCCGATAGGTACAAAGGGTGGGTGAAGCTTCTGCGACATGCATTCTCCGTCGATCGGATGGCTGATGATTTCATCCTCTGCAGCTTTCTCTCTCAAAAGGCAAAAGTCCGAAGGCGAACCAGCTGTCAAGAAGAGCGCGGTCAAGGAGAAGGACGCGAAGCCGCTCTTCGCCCCGCCCGGTGCGCATTGACGTGGGGGCCTTTTTTTTTTTCAAAGTCCCCAAACTAACTCTTCTCAAGCCTTGCTTCCTTATTGAATCAGTGCGCGTTAAGAAGACCGATATTTGAGCTACTGCCCTTCGGAAAGAGCTATCTTACGCACCGTCTGCCGACCCGAGCCTTCGTTCTTAACCCTGCCTCAACTCAAATTGTAACATTTCCTGCCCATCAACGACCGCAACGATGTTCAATCCTGCTTCTCTGTACCTTCGTTCTATGAGTGGCATCAGGCACCGCATGGTGCTGGGGCCCAGATGACAGGGCAGGTCAGTCGCACGAGCCCCTTTCCGCGCTCAACCCCTTAAACGCGCCTCGAGAGGGCGATTTGCCAAGAATACTTTGTTTTGCGCGACGTCCGGTCGCCAATCTGGCCATGCATTGATCTCTTGTCTACGCTGGTCGTCCAAGGCCCGATCCGGGCGACGAGAGAGCTAGACTGGCGAGCGAAGGGGTTTTGGCGCTGCGCGCCGCCTTCGCAGAGGTACTCGAAAGGAGGGCCGAGTCGTCATCTCACGCTCTCCCTCTCGACTACGGCCCTCTTTCAACACCCGCACAAGGCAACATGGTGCGTCCAGAGCTCGCAACATGTGGTAATGTTCCTAGAAGGATGCTTGAGTGTGCTGAACCGACGCGAGCTTACTGCGACGTCGCAGCCCTTCTTTACTGAGCACGATGCCGGCCGCGATTGGCGGCAGATTAGCCAAGCCGATGACAGTTTTCTCTCGCCCGAGTATTTTTACGATTTGCTTCTTGAGTGAGTGATAGCTCTCCTCGGTCCCGACGCCAAACCTGGCCTGGTGCTTTGCTGGACCGTCAAAGAGCGCTAACCAGATTGGTCGTCAGACCTGGCTCCGCCCCTGGTACCGGCCCTCCAGAGGAGATACTGCAGTTCGATCGGGCGCCCGCGCTGGTCCAGTCAGGTAAACGCGGCCTCCAAGCCGATCGGGGATGTCATCAGCACCTGACCTTTGTAGCTTGTAAAGGCAGTAACAACGACCAGGTCCTCGATGTTCAACTTCAATCGACTCACGCCACGTCCGGGGCGTTTGACGAAGGCGCCGCCTGGGCTGTCGATATTTCCCAATATCAGACAGCACAGTGAGCTCATACTGTCGGAGTCTATGGCGTTCTCAAATTAACCCACTTTGACGCCTTTTGCTTTAGGCAGCACGCGCTACCTTTGGCCAATGACGCAAACGACGAGACCAATCAGCAGGCGTACGACCGCGGCTTCCAAGACGGCCGTAAGAGAGCCGAGAGGAGGCCGAAATCACTTATCTGTACGTGTTCGAGTCGAAAATCAAGTTATTGAGAGTAGTCGCGCTGATCATCCTGCCCACGCGTACGCCTTTGGCTGCAGGTCTCCGCAGTTTGCGTCGCCGCTCGCATCCCTTGACGACTCCGAGCCTTCGCGTCCGTCATATAGTGTGCCAGTTGTCGATTTGACTGAGCCCAAGACAACGAAGATTTCCCGCGGAGGCTCACGATCGGACCGTTTTGCCCCCCTGGTCGTAAGTGCACGGGCTATCTCAAAGAGATGTCATTTTGATACTGATTATCCCGCCGTAGTACTATTGGGATGTCGTTCGCTCGGTCAACTATCCAGGCGACCGTCTCAATAAATTCTTTTTCGATAACTACACCGACCTCATCGTTGGAGATGACACTCTTGCTGCCGACAAAAAGAAGGCTCCAGCGCTCAAGAAGGTGAAGTGCTGCCATGCTTTTGGTCGTCATTATCGCTTCGCGATGCTGATGACTCTCGTCCGAGTTCCTGGTCCTTCAGGTTGTTGACTTCTGGTGCAACAAACGCCGCGACAAGAAATGCCTGCTCGAGCACCAGGGCACTGAGGCTGATGACCTGTCAGCCCTTGCCAAGGGCGTTCAGGACGGCATCCCGGCCCTCACCCGCGGACGCGAGACCATCCCGACTGCCAATCTCGAGAGTGAGTGATGGCAGCTTCATCTCGTCTGCGCTGGCTGATACTCCCTCATGTATCCCAGAGGTCGGCTTTTGATGTCTCGCAGAGAGCGAGGGCGGTGCACGCTACGGTGCTTGTTCCTAATCGCTCTCCGCGCCGCATCAGAAGCCGACTTTCTCGTCATCATGTGTCAGGCCGATCTTGAATTCGAGCAAGACATCTAGCTTCATGCCTTTCCTTTCGTTTTCTCGATATGAGCAGCGGTTGACACACAGTGCACAGTGAGTCATCAGTGATTAGGGGCTAGGCAGGGCGAAGAGAGATACACATGCAGACGGGAGCTACAGCCGGCAAAATTCGAGCGAGTGGGGCGAGAGGGCAAAGAAGGACCGCAGGCGCCGTCGGGCGTCTATGAGATGAAGGTGAGCTCGTCAAAAATCTTGCCCTCAACGAGGGTCTCCTCGCTCGCGCCGGGGAGCGTAACGTGGAGAGTCGCATCCGAGACGTGCTGGTAAATGTAAGGCTTCGTCGAAGCAACAACCTGGACAACCTTCTTGATTCTGTAAGCAGGAATAGGTAGGCGAGTCGTCAGTGTTGCTGTGGGTAAGGCAGTCAGCCGTCGGATGCGTCTTGACTCACAGGTATGGGATCTCGCCTAGAACATCGACCTTCTCGATCAGGCCATCCTCGCCGACATTACCCGAGCCGGTGGCATTTTCGGTCCAGGCCTTGAGCTCGCCGCCCTGGGCGTCGGTGCCGGCCCACTCAAAGCGGACGCGCGACGGGGGCGTGTAGCCGGTGAAGGCGTCGGCGACGGGCGAGATGTGGGTCGCCTGCGACGTCGTTGACGGCTTCATGTCCTTTGCTGGCGTCGGCGTGTGGAGCTGAGATGTGAGGAACGAGATTTTGCTGCGACAAGGGGGGGGGGGAACGTCAGCAACCACAGGTTACGAGGCGCGAACTGCCAAAGAACTCACTTATCGAGGACAACTGCACCGACGTTCACCTTGTTGCGGCCTTTACCCTTGCCATCGACTCCGTGCTCGTCCTGGGAAAATGACAGAGATGGATCAGCCGAGGAGCTACCGAAGTTATAGTGGCGGGCCGCACGTTGGTCTCAAACTCCATCATGATGGCACGCGCGCGCTTCTCGGCGCCAACGGACGAGGTGAAGAAGGCGAAGTTCCAGCGCCGGGCGATCAGGTTGGGCTGCATGCCTTGAACGGCGTGCGAGAACATGGCCTCGCCGTCGGCCGAAATGACCGAGCCCTTCAGTATGAGCGAGCCAGAGGTGACGAGGACGGGGAGGAACTTGCTGCGGGAAGGGACACGAGGGTGTGGCCAACGTCAGTGCCGTGCAAAGCAATCGGAGTCGCCAGTCGAATGAGACTGACTGCCAGACGATGCCGTCGGGCTTCGCCGCGTCGTGGCCGAAGAAGCTGACGCCGCCGTCGGGGCCGGCGCCGACCTTGAAGCCGGGGATCTCGGCCGGCCGAGTCAGGTCGACCGCAATCTGGACCTCGTTGTTGAGGTTGGCCGAGATCGAGTACTTCTCCTCGGTCGTCGTCGAGCCCGTGTGCTTAATCGTCTGCGATGTATGCGGACAGGCAAGGGGAAGAGGATCAGCACTCGTCATCCTTGCGTAGAGGGCCGGTCGAAGCAGATCGGACGCACGACCTGGTCCGATGTGATCGACTTGCCCTCAGCCTTGAACTTCGTGAGGGCTACCGACTTCCAGATGACATCCTTGGTCTTGGGGTCATACCGCTTGAAGACAAAGTTGATGGAGGCCGGCATGAGCATGATGCTGCGATGGGCCGGGCGGAGAGGCGCTTGTCAGCAGGCAGCTTCGCTCGGCTCCCCTCTCAAGAAACCGTGGATGCGCACCCGGTGACCGAGAAGATGACCTGAAACATAATCCAGCTACCGTCGGCGAGGATAGCATACCACGACTGCGTCTCGGTCCGGAAGCCCTTGGACGTCTCGACCTTCCAGTCGGTGTCGGTCGGCGCGAGCGCACCAAAGAGGTCGCCCGATGTCGGCAGGGGCTTAAAGTTGGGGCCCGTCTGGCTGGTCGTCCAAAAGGAATGAGATGGCGTATTGATCAGTTTCTCATCCGTCAAGGTGTGTGGTCAGGCTGGAGCGCGGCGATGGGCTGAAGCGAGCTCGGATTGAGGGAAGGCCGACGAAGACATCGTTCTCGTGCACAGCTGGCCGAGCCTAGTCGCTGCCGACACTCCACCCAACAGGAAACATTGTCGGCGTGCAAAGCCGGCCAATAAGCCTCGACCGTGCTGTCCGACCAGATTGCTCTCACAGCGAGCGACGACGAGGTGTCGAGCCCGGCTCGTCGGCCACCGCTGTCGTAAGCTCACTTCGAACGCGTCCGCGCGCGTACAAGCCAATGACCCGACCACCAACGCGACACCGTCAGGAGACTTACGCGGGAGCGACAGAGAACCAAGACATTTGTAGAGAAGCGAGGAGCGGGGGGAGATTTAGGATCGAGAAGGGGGTTGAGGTGGGGGTGAACGGAAGGGCAGCAGGCGGGCTCGCTTGAAGCTCGCCTGTGCGGCCGCCGACCGGAGCGCGTGCCACACTCACAATCAGGCGTGACGTTCGTCATGCGCCACCAGACAGTATTTTTGCCGGACCCGATGGCCTTTCGAGACACGACGGCGAGCAGCGAGACTTGATGGCCGTGATGGACATGTATCGTGACAAGATTCTGACGAGATGTTATAGAGTGCAGGTTCTCGCTCAGGATGAATCAGGATGAAGCGACAAGATGCCAACGGCACGTCTGCATTGACACAAGTGTCGGGCATTGTGCGACTGCAGATCGTCGCGGTCACCTTGAGCGCCGACCCCGCAAATTTGAGGGCGTCCGCAGATTCTTGCTGACCTAACGGATTGACCAGACGACACCTTGCGCAGTGCGAGCGCGAGTGCGATGACCACTGGGCCGTCCTTAGGAAAGGAGTGTCTTGCGCTTCGACGCGTGATCCTGGAGGTCGCGGGGAGCGGCGAGCGACCGTCTTGACGTCGAAGAGTCGAAGAGCAGGCGACCATATCTAGCTGGTCAAAAGATAAAGTAAGTCTCATGACGTCGCTCGCGCAAAAGACTGCCAGTATGTACCTGGCCGCGGCAGATTGAGAAACCGTCCAGCAAGTCAATTCTCCGACGGTTCAGAGGAAGCCGGCCCTCTCGTCGGCCCACCCTTCCCGGTTGCGGACCTCCCATTCGCGCATGCCTGCTTCGGTCCCGCCCCAGACCCAGCCACCGCAGGGACTGAAGCCGCAGCCGGTCGTGCCGATACTCATCTTTTGCGATGATATCGCGGCGCCGTTCTGGCCGCCAAACGGCGCCGTCGGTGAGTGCTCAGCCCGCTGACTGAGCGGGACGCCCGAGAGGGGGAGGTCAAGCACGTCCTTCTCGGAGTCTGAGGGCGAAAGTCCCGAGCAGAGGTAAAGCGAAGTAAACTCGTCGGTGAAGGCGAGGAGCTCCTCCTTGCCTTGCATGCCCGGTGGCGAGAACTTGACGACACGCGCGGCGTTAGCGTACCGGCCAGCCGCACCGCCAGACGAGGAGAGGAACGAGTACTGCGATGCGAGCAAATTGGCGCCCCGGGTCGGGGATGGATCCGATATCTCGCGGTGGAACGATTCGGGTATAGGGTTGGTCGATAGCGTCGCCAGCTTGACTGAAGAGCGGTGATCCCAGACCGATACCAAGCCGTCTTTACGCAGCGAATAGGTATTAGCCTCAAGCGCCCAGCGTTGTCCTGGCATTAGGGCGTACCTTGCGACGCGACAGCGAAGCGTCGGCCGTCTCCACTCCAGGCAGTTGAGAAGCCGGCGTCTTGCGAAGCCGTGTATACGGCGATCGGACGGAATGCCTCGCCAGAATTGGCTACTTGATGCTGCACGTGCAGAGCGAGCGTCAGGGCGAGCGCTAGCCTTGTGGAGAGGGGGAGGGCTGCGGCTGGCACGAACGAGGTACACCTTGGAGCTGTCGCCGACTGACAGGAGTGTCCGACCGTCCGGCGAGATCGAAGCTGTGAGCGACGGATTCAGTGTCAGTCGGAGCATGATCTATACAGGCATCGCCGCTTGGTCGGACCGTGGTTCACTGAGACCGGAATCTCGACCTCGCCGACGTGATTGAGCTGCTTCTTCTGGACGATACGGAGCTCGCCATCAACCGGCTGTCTCCCCGGCCGCTCGACGCCCAGTACGCGAACACTGCCATCGTTGTTGCTGACGCCGACGCGGAGACCCTCGCTCCCACCCCACGGTGGTCGGGCGTTGCCCGTCGCCGGGGCGTGCGGCAAAGCGAGATGCGACGAATGCGAGACGAAAAGCGAATTGTTGATTGAAGCTGGATATGGTAGCCGGGTGTGAATCACCTGTGCCGTCAGGTGCGATCCTCGTCGCAACGGCAGGAGCGAAAGCTCCGACTTGGGGCCGGCAACCGCAATGTGCTCGAAGCTGAGGGTCGGCAGAGGTCGTTCGCGTCAGGCGCGAAGCTCGGAGCTCGGCGAGCTGCCAGGCACTTTAGGGCGACAACGGACCCAAAGCTGATGCAATTGGGGACGTAGTCGAATCGCGTATGCTCGTAGGTCTGATTTATGAAGCAATGTCAGAACAGCTGCACAAGCATGGCCAAGGCGGCCGAGGGACTAACATAGGACGAGCCGTCACCATCTGAGGTTGCCCGGCATAGCGACTTGCCGCCGACGAAGTAAAATTCGCCACGCTTTTCTGGGCAAACGATCAGGTCTTTGAGCTGCCTATGAGTCCGGGTGTGACCCGAGGTCAGCCGCTTCAATTGATTCTTACGCAGACAGAAGAAACGAGAGACCAGACTGGTGGGAGATGCAGATCGAGGCACCGATGTCGCGCGGTCGGCCGGACTCGACGAAGCGATGCTCGCCCGAGGTATTCACAAGTGTGGCCATTCACAGGCCCTATTGATCGGACGTACTGATCTACCACAAAGTCCGATTTTGCTTAGAGGGGCTTGGTGGCGCTAAGTTAAGGATGTAGTCGTGGATGTCGCCGGACTGAGTCGACGCTGCTGCTGAAACGCCCCTTTCGCGAGCTTCGCCGAGCCAATCTGTCAAGCTGGCGGCCCGACCTTCCTTTCCGTTCGACGCCAACCTCCCTTCCAGCTCGGTCCCGCAGATCGCCCTGGAGGCCTCTTCGAACGCAGCATACAACTATCAGGTTGGCCTGATACCCTCCCTCCTTTTCTCTACGAGCCGGTCTTGACCTTTTACGCTTAGGTTACCACGCGACGCGTCGCACCTCCTGTTGGCACCTCCTTTGCGACCCTCGTCTATTGCAAGTTTCCAAGATGGGCAAACTCCTCTACTCTGATGTCGCCCGTCTCATGGCCCTCACGTCGGGAACCTGTCCGTCCGCGTCTAGAATACCCCCCCCCCTTCTTTGCCCCCCCCTCTCGCCCCCCCCGTCCCCCCCCCCCCCCCCCCTCTTCCCGCCCCCCCCCCCCCCCCCCCCCCCCCCTCCTGCCGCTTCTCTCTTTTTGACGTACGACTGACAGTCGCAATGCCCGCGCTGCTCAGGGGCCGTCTGGGCCGGCATGTGGGCCGTCGCCTATCGCAAGTTCTTCTGGGACATGATTGTAACTCGCCGAAGCTGCTTTGATCTGGCGATGATAAGGCCAAAAGCTGATCCCAAACCCTTCTTGATCACGATAGGGGGCCGAGCTCGGACATGCGAGCCTAATGTAGGGTTCAGCCCTCCCCATCTCCTCCGTAGCCTGCAACACTGATTTGCACACATTCCAGCCCAACTCCTCAGGCCGCCTCTTTCCTCGCCATGATTGTCTCGGCCCCAGTGGTCCAGGCGTTTGTCATCCTCTTTGGCCTCGCAACGCTTCTCCTCGAGTGGGGCTTTCCCTTTGTGCGTTCCGCAGACTTCTTTCCGCATTGCCGCATGCCTCAAAGCCTTACTCAACAGCTATATCAGGTCACGAGAACCGGCGCTGGCCGGAGTATTGTCTTGCGCATCGTCTTCTACGTTCTCTTTGCCGCGCTTGAGGTTTTGCTCTACCAGGTGCGCAGTATATTCCTTGCGCCAAAGATTCCGTCTCATGTCGTGCTCCCATCTGCACGCAGGGAGTCGACGGTGCCGTCTATTACCTCATCACCGCCAGCGTTTACACGCGCGCTCTACTCAATGGCGAGACGCTTAGCGGTGCGGTCACATCGCATGACGTGTCCGTGGAGGGCGACACTCGACAAGTCAAAGTCGTCGTCTGAGCCATACTTTCGATCCTTGCTGTCAAGTTTATCGTGAGCTGTTCATACTGCCTACCTCAGATTATCCTGCATACCGCTGACGTGATTTCAAGATGCAATCATTAAAGATGCAACACCCCCCACTCTTTCTTGTCTCGAGGCTGGTCCTCGACCCGCTCTTCATAACCTTTGCTTGACGTCCTTGTATCTCAGCCTGTACTCTTACCACGCCAGCTACTCTCGCTGTAGCCGCCTCTCAACCGCCTTGTCTTGCGTCTGCGACGCCTCTTACCCTGTCAGGTGCAGCCCACCCCTATTAAATCACGTCGCGTAGCCCAGCCGCTCACGCGCTCGTCTTCGGCTGGCGCGCCTCCTCCCGGCCAACCGCGACCACCGGCCCTTCTACAGATCGCTCTTCGACGCCTCGGAACCGTGGCAGCTCCCTCCCGACCATGTCCAGTCAGAAGAGGCAGATGACAAAATCGCTGCGGGCAGGACTCAATGTACGCCCTTTCCTGCTCTCGCTCTTTCGAGGCTCCGATGAGCGACGCGCATCTGCTGCCTGCCGGACCTCCCCGGCGGAGTCCCCGGCTCCCGAGATGGCCTACAACTTCTTCGCAGGGGGAGCCTACCGTGTCATTGGCCGGCTACTTTCCAGCTGGCCAGCTGAGGCTCTGGTCTACGGCGCGCCAATACGGATGGCTGCCGAAGGCCAAGCGTTAGCTCGAGGATTCCGCACCAGACGACGGGGTCAACCCCGCAGCTTGCTGGCCTCGGCCATCCTCAGGGCTGCCGTCTGCCAGACCTGCTGGGCTGGTCTTCGCGTGGCCATCCTTATGATTGCAATCTGACGCCTTCTCGTTCTTCCTCGCACTTTGTCTAGTTCCCGGTCGGCCGTGCGTCCTCTTCCTCTGCTTCTAGTTGCCTTGTCCAGCCGAGTCTGACTCTTCCGCTTCCGGCGGTCGCCTCCCTTTCCCTTGATGTTCGTTACAGGATGCCACCGCCTGCTCAAGAAGTATGCCCACACGAAGCAGCGGGTCGCTACGGACGCGGCCGTCTATACGGCTTGTGCGTTGTCCGTCGTTCACCCGCCCATGACCAGACGCAGCTCGGCCTCGTTGACCGCTGCGCGCAAGCTGACGACCGGTAACGCCGTTCTCGATTCGCCTCCTGCAGCCGTCCTTGAATATCTTGTCGGTGCGTCCTGATGGAGCTGTACAGCTGTCGAACTGACATGGTCTCCTCGCACTGACATGCTCGTCGCTCCTGCCTGCAGCTGAGGTCCTTGAGCTTGCCGGCAACGCATGCCGAGACCTTAAGAAGAAGCGGATCACGCCGCGGTACATCCAGTCACCCGCGTGACGCATTCCTCGCTGCATTGCCTGGCGCGCTGAATCACTGACATCTTCGCCGTTGCCTCGTTTGCCTCAGGCATCTTCAGCTCGCGATCCGCGGGGACGACGAGCTCGACTCGTTCATCAAGGCGACGATCACCCAGGGCGGCGTCACGCCATACATTCACAAGGTGCGCCTCAGTCGTGGCGTGCTCAGCTTCCTACCTGGCGCCGCTGCTGCGGGCTTTCGCTGACTTGGTCAACATCTGGCACCCCTCGTCAGGATCTCATCCCGAACAAGTCAATCCTCGGCTGGTCGAAGCAGCGTCAGGAATTTGAGCACCAGCGGTTGCAAAAGAAGAACCGCGGAAAAGAGCAGGCCGCGGCATAGGTGCTCTGCCTTATCCCTGATTTCTTACACCTCCCTGTTGATGGGCAGCGTCATTCGTCTCCCTCACACGCGGTCGCTTCACCGCTCGACTCGGCAGCCTGTTCCAACGCATCATACGCTCTAGCGCCGGGCTCGCCCCGGCCAACCTTTACAAGTGGCCTTATTATCACACCCTACAGCTCGCCTTCCTGCCAAACCTGCTCCTGCCCGTCTCAGCTTCATGTCTTTACGTCTCTCGTCCCTCGCTATCCCTGCCACTCTACCGGCCGATCCATGTGCTCTTCTTTGTAGAGCTTCGCTGCGATTCAACTTTGCGGCTGACATTCTGCTTTGGGCTGATGATCGTCACAATTGAAGTCCACTCGGGTGGCCGAATCGTCGAGCGCTTGATCAAACGTTTCTATCGCCGTCGAGATACCAGCAGGGCAGTCGACGGCTTGCTTAGGGTCAAGCGACGTCGCGGGCGAGAATCTAGTCGACATCGGCAACATTGCCGCTGTCATCGTTGGCTTCACAAGCGACAGCCGTTGAGCACACCTACTTTGCAGCCATCGGCAATTGGGGACGCGACCTCGGCGTCCAGGGGTAAGTGATGTCGTCACTAGACAGTCTGTCGGGAGGAACTGCAGGTCGGATCCTCGCACTTATCAGCCAGTAGCAATAACGGAGGCTCATGGTTTGGCTGGAGAGACGGTACGCACAGATGCCGATCACGAAGGGGTAGGAGCCCGAGGCGTGGACAATCTCAATGTCGTCCTACCGAAGCACGGCGGCCACTCGAGCAACTAAGGGTGATGCAGCTTCAGCCGATAACTCATGCCATGCGTTCAACAAAGGGTCACTGACTACGTGTCACCCACAGAAAGATTAGTTGGGTAAGTAATCCGGCAGCGATGGTGCTTTCTTGACGGGCAAACCTGGTTATGACAGAGCTCAAACCAACGTTGTTTTCGAACACGACACAGGCAGATATGTGCGACTGACAGACACCGACCTCGAACGGGTATCCGATCGAGTCGGCGACGATACGTAATGCATTTGGGCGCCGTGCGGTCAAGTCATGAGCACGAGTTGGTCCGTACGCTGCGGGCCGACGGCCGGTTCGGCGCGCTCGCCCGCGTATCCCCGCCTATCCTGTCCGAGTTGCTTGTGTTGCTGGCCAACTTCCAGCCGAGAAGAGCTTTGGTCCCAATTGGCACTGGTGTTGGCATGCGAGAAGCATCTAGGAGCGGGCCAAAAGGGGCTCGGTGGACCGGGTGCTGGAGGCTTCCTTTGGAAACATGAAAGACGGATGCTGTCGCGGCGGAAGGATGACGACGAGTCGAGGAGGAGGATACGGCATGAGGGTGTGGCAGGCTTTGAGCTCCTGACGATGCTGACGATGCTGTGATATGATGGCCGTTGGTGGACGGTGTCGCGCGGGGCCAAGAGAGAGGCTCGAGCGGTCGGCTGACAAGAAGCGCATTGCGAACGACAGGAGCGCAAGCGGCAGGAATCACATGAAGGGGCCGACGACGGGAACACGCTCCTGTCGCTGCAGCACTCGATCTACCTGGCAGCGCACGAGACAGAGAACGAGAGCAGAAACATTCGTAGAGTAATGATGGATCGCAGAGCTCCTTTAATCAAGTGCATCAAAGTCATCGTTGACTGCGCAGCAACAGCCGACGCACCTAGTTTAGAGTACAAAAAGGAACGGGGGAGAGCCACCTGCTCGGTCGATGACTAGGCAGCGATGACAGTCACGCGCATCTCACGGCTCGGAGATGGCTAGGCAGCGACTGACATCACGCGCACCGACCGCGCCCTGGGAGGGCGCACCGACGTCCCACAGTCGGAGGTGGGTTGATGCATTCCTTCAGGTGAACGTCGCAGGAGGAGGCGCAACTTGGCGAAAATAGCCCCTCGCGCCCCTCCAACCTGCCGTGGAACGAATCATTGACCCTCCGTCAAGAGTCGTCGCAAAGTGGATGTACCCCTTCCGAGTAAAGGCGATAATGTCCCTGTCGAGCCCTTCAGGCGGGACATGGGCAAAAAGGGCGCGATGCAGGATTTGAACCCACGACCTCCTCTATGTCCGATCTGTACCGGGGGTATGACCCGAAAGAGGTATGATACCACTACACCAACCACGCCACCATGCACGTAACTCACATTGTAATAATATATCGTCGAAGATTTTGTTGTCCTTCCTCCTTCCGTTCAAGCCATCTGATCGCGCCGCGGGCGGGCCGCTGCGCCCCTGCCTCGACCGACCATCTCCCCCCATCGCGGCCCTCACATCCCACTCAAACCCCTCTCCATCCGGCACCCATAGGAACAACAACAGCATCAATGTCCTACTCCGGCGCATATGGCGGCGGCGGCGGCGGCGGATGTCAGTGACAAGTCACCACGGAGCGAGCTCCCTCACACGACTTCGCCGTTGAGGCTGATCGGTGCTTCATCACCCCTCTTTGAATCTGCCGCAGATGGTAGCGGCTACGAGTCTCGCTCCACCGGAGGCTATGGTGCTCCTCCGCCTTCCTCGGGAAGCTACGGCTCGTCTGGAGGCTACGCTAGCCGAGATGCCTACGGCTCCTCTGGAGGCGGCGGCTACGGCGCGTCGACTGGCTGTGAGTCGCTCGAGCCTCATCGGCCACAGGTTGTCTCGCTGACTGCGTTCACTCTTCTATCTTGCATTCTCCCAGATGGAGGGGGCGGTGGCTCCTGTGCGTCCCTATCGGATCTTGCTTGCTCATACCCGCGCTCTTGCTCACTAACACCACCTCGCTTGGCCTCGCAGATGGCAGTGGCGCACCGAGCTATGGTGGCGGCAGCGGTGGGGGCTACGGCAGCCGTCCTCCAGCCTACGGCGGCGGCGGTGGCATGGGATACAATGGAGGAGGCGGCTTCGGTGGAGGCGGCGGCTTTGGAGGTCTGCCCGTTCTTGCTCTCGTTTCACGGTTCGCCACTCAGCTGCTAACTCCTTCCTGTGCTCTCCCCGCAGGCGACCGCATGGGCGACCTCGGCTCGGGCCTGAAGGCCGCCAACTTTAGCAGCCTCATGCCATTCGACAAGAACTTTTACACCGAGGATCCGGCCGTTACGCGCCGGTCTGAGGAGGAGAATGAACGGTTCCGAAAGGAGAACAGCATCGTCGTATGTTCAATGGCCTGCTGCGCCTCCCCGAGCCCAAGTCTACGCCGCTCGATTAACTAAGCCTTGAATTGTCTTCATCTTAGGTCACCGGCCGCGGCACGATCAAGCCCATCATGACGTTCCAAGAGGCCGGCTTCCCGCCGTACATTCTGAGCGAGCTTCTTGCGCAAGGTTTTGACAAGCCGACACCGATCCAGTGCCAGGCCTGGCCTTACGCCCTGAGTGGGCGCGACATGGTCTCTGTCGCCGAGACAGGTTCCGGCAAGACAATTGCCTTTGCGCTGCCGGCGATGTCTGTCCCCTTTGCTGAATTTAATCGGAGCTATGGGCAATTGACGACTGACGCCTTCCCCGACCTTCGCCTCCGTAGGGTTCACATCAATGCCCAGCCCTTGCTCGAACGCGGCGACGGCCCCATCTGCCTTATCCTCGCCCCGACGCGAGAGCTTGCCGTCCAGATCCAAAGCGAGTGCACCAAATTTGGCAAGTCGAGCCGGATCCGCAACACGGCCGTCTACGGCGGGGCGCCCAAGGGCGGCCAGATCCGCGACCTCGAGCGCGGCGCCGAGATTGTCGTCGCCACGCCTGGCCGGCTGATCGACATGCTTGAAGGCGGCAAAATCTCGCTTCGCCGTGTCACTTATCTTGTCATGGACGAGGCTGTGCGTGCCTTCGACCATGGCTCACATTGAGTCGCATCGCTCGCTGACCATCCCTTTCCCTCATTTGGCCCTTGTCGCCACCTAGGATCGCATGCTTGACATGGGCTTCGAGCCGCAGATCCGCAAGGTTGTCTCTCAGATTCGGCCGGACCGTCAGACGCTGCTCTTCTCGGCGACTTGGCCGAAGGAGGTTCAGCGACTTGCCGCTGACTTTCTTCACGGTACGTCGCTCGTATTCAAGCCAGGTCTTCCTCCGCTGATACCTGTCGTGTTTGCTCTAACCCGCAGATAACATCCAAATCAAGATCGGCGCCGACGAGCTCTCAGCCAACCATAACGTCAAGCAGATAGTTACCGTTTGCGACAGCTACGACAAGCGCCGGCTCCTCATCAAGCAGCTCGAGGAGATCGCTCAGACAAACGGCAAGGTCATCATTTTTGTCGCGACCAAGCGGACCGCCGATGAGATGACGCGCTTCCTCCGGCAGGAGTGCGTCCGCCTGCCGAGCCGCGCCCTCGCCTATATCGCGCTGATCCTGTCCTTCCTATCTTGTCTTGTAGCGGCTGGCCGGCTCTTGCTATCCACGGCGACAAGGAGCAGCGCGAGCGTGATTGGGTTCTCCAGGCTAGTCCACAGTGAATATGTGCTCGCGGCCAAGTCCCATAGCTGAACATGCCTTCCCGCCCCCGCCTGTACAAACCACAGGAGTTCAAATCCAGCCGGTCGCCGATTATGATCGCGACTGACGTGCGTGATCAGCCTGTGCTGAGTTCCGCTTCCCACTCTGACCCGTTACTCTTCACCGTTCTCACCCTTAGGTCGCCTCTCGCGGCCTCGGTGCGTGCTCCTGCAGGTCGCCAACCCGGCCTGAGCGGGCGGCAGCGAGTGACGCGTGCTCAAGAGCTTCTCGACGGCGCCTTTACGCTGCTCGTCGCGACAGGCGGCGCGACCCCTAGTCGCTCCGGCCCACAAGCAGGGCTACCGAGCGACGGGCCGACCTGCCGCCAAGCGAGGGCATTGCAAGAGCTGCCCCTGAGACCTCTGACGAGCCGCGTCCTCAAGCTGCTCGAGGGCTTACTGACCCCACCTGTTTGCAGCTAGAGTTACTCGCTGATCGCTGACCGTCCTCGCATGTCGTTTCCCACCGTCTCATCGCCTACACGTCGTTGTCATTGTCGGCTCATCGCTCACTCTCCGGCTCTTTCTCATCGTCCGCTCATTCTCTCCCTCAGAGTACGTCAACCGCTTACCCCAGATCTCCGGCACATCGCGCGCTGATGTCCATCCATTCTGGCTGATAGTGTCAAGGACATCGGCTTCGTCATCAACTACGACTTCCCGAACAACTGCGAGGATTACATCCACCGCATTGGCCGGACCGGTCGCGCCGGATCGAAGGGCACGTCGTACACTTATTTCACGACCGACAACAGCAAGAATGGTATGGCTTCGCTTGTCAACGACTCGAATGCGTCTTGCGAGTGCTGACCTCATGATCACGTCGCTTTTAGCCCGAGAGCTTATGGGGATTCTCCGCGAGTCGGGAAGCGAGGTCCCGCGCGAGCTTGAAGACATGTCGGTGTGGGGCGGCGGCAGTGGCGGAGGAGGGGGCCGTCGTGGCGGCCGTGGCGGAGGTGGAGGTGGTTGTAAGTGGGTCGTCCTTCAGGCTGTCATAGTCTCCAAGCTAAAGCGCTTCTTTGCTGGACCTACCTTAATAGACGGCGGTGGTGGAGGAGGAGGAGGATGTACGTCGATCGCTCTCTTGAATACTGCCTCTCTCACCGGCTGACCCGTATGCTCCCGCCCCTGATCGTCCTACAGACGGTGGAGGGGGAAGGTGGTGAGCTCCGAAACGCGGTATGCCCTCTTGACCATAAATGTCTCGGCGCTGGAGTGTCAAGAAGGGGACATCAACTAAAGGGTACATGAGGCTCGAGCCGATGCGCGTCAGGCGGAGGCCTTCACGCCGGGCTGTCAGCCACCCTTTTCCTTTTCACTCCTAGCTTGCGACCATACGTTATGGCCAGGATCTCTTGAATGACTGTGTAGATAGCGGCCGAGCGCTCCAGATTGTTTGCTCTCATCCATCAACGTCTCGACTGCAATCGCACATGCACGGGGTAAAAGAAGGTACGCTGTGAGGAGCAGGACTACTCTGTAGCACGTTGTATTCCTGAGCACGACACAAGATCGATTCTTAACTAGTCAGAAGGGGGCTAGGACAGTCGAAAAATTTGTGGCCCGCAATGTGTCGTCGAGCAGGAAAGAGGAGGATCCGAGACGAAGGTTTGGGTGGATTGTTTTTTAGTCATTATACGTTATTTCAAAATGCAATGTATCAAAAACCGTCTTCTCAACGGTTCAGATCACATTTTCTGGAGAGGCCGGTTCGATTCCGGCATCGACCTAAAAAGTCGGTTGATTAGTATATCGGCTAGTACGCCAGATTCTGACTACAGCATCTGTTTTGTCACTCAACTTTTGGCTTGGCTCATGGCCGGGTCTCCATCTGCTTGCTGCAGACAATGTCTCGACATTGAGTGCAGCGCGCACAATTCCAGACGCGGCCTTCCGGGCTAAGTTCATGGCATTTTACCTTCGGCGCTTGGTGAGCCAGTGACCGAACGGTGAAAGGGCCCGAACGGACGCCAGCTGATTTGCTAGAGCTTGAAATCCCCAAATCTGTGCCTGGAATGTGAGTCAGCGAATCCCTACGACGGTGTCAAACTCTCAGTCTGCGCGCGCGAGCAGTCGCGTGGATCCGTCGCAGATGCTAGTGTGCCCCTGTTGCGTTGTCTCTCACTCAAGCAGCCTGCAGCCCTGATGAAATTTCCGGATCAAGTCATGACTCTTAGCTTTGGGTGATGCCAGCCTTGCAAATGTTTGAGATTACCCGTACAACGACTGTAAGCGAGATGAACTACGACGACGGGAGAGACCTATTTGTTCTTGCATCGGGAGTCATTCGCCTTTCCTTCTCAAGTGTGCGTGTTGTGTGTACCACACTGAGCTCATACCCTTCGAACCTTCGCATGCGCTCGTCTCGACACGGAAGCCAACCAGAGCGCTCGGTGACATCGAACGCTCGACGAAATGTAAAGGAAGGCATGGTGATCGAAGGAGTGATGGAGTGGGAGGTCAATGGAAGTGGTGATAAAACCCTCCCCTAACGGCGGGAACGTGCAAGACATGAAAGGGGAAGGTGGGGGGTTTGTGAAGTCGGGAAAGGCTAGCTGTCCGTCATACTCGTAAAGTTCGTCAAGAAAAAGTGGTGTGTGAATGGGAGCGGTGTACAGATGGCGTGCGTGCGTTGCATGGTGGGCTAAAAGAGGGCCAGTCGTGAAAACGAAAGGGGGCGGTCCTTAGTTCTTGCGCCGGAAGGAGCAGCCTGGCGAACGTATGTGAACAGCAGGCAATCAGTAAGACGATGCACGGAGGGGTAGTGAGGAGAGTTGGACGAGCGCGCACCCTCGGTGAGCCGGGCGAGACCGCCTCGGGGCTGGCAAAGGATCGTCTGGCAGCCACCACACTGGACGGCTAGAAGGAGGAGGAGGAAACGAAGGGTCAGTCAAGCGCGTCGCAGGCAAGGCTAGCAGATCTGATCGACCGGACGCACCGGTGTCGGCGTGGCTGAAAACAGTGGTGATGGCGTAGCAGCCGGGGCACTTGACGTCCTATAGGGATAGAGATAAGAAGGAGGGCAGGGTTAGCCCAAGATGCTCCACAGCAACGTCGTCTAGGTTGGCCAACCAATCGGCCCCACCGACGCCCGGTCAACTTCGCCTTCCTAGGCACATGACCTCCCGACCCAGCTAGCATTCAACTGAAGAGAACAGGATAGCAGAGCGGAAACACACCATGAAGAACGAGTTGGGGCTCTGTACAAGCCGCTTGAGCTTGTGCGACTCGCGCTCGTGCTCGAGCGAAGGGTTGAGGAGGTCGACGGCGAGGGTCTGCCGAGCGAGGGCGAGCGGGTAAGCGTCGATCGATGAAAGCGCGCGCGAGCAGGGCCGGCAGGCGTGGAACGACAGCAAGAGCAGGGGACGCTGAAGAAGGGACGATCGCGAGCACACGACACGACCATCTCGACCCTGGTGAGCGAAGTCGCCACCACTGCGAACCGCCGCCGCCTCCTCCGAGTCCTCCCGCCGCTCCACCAAAACCAGACAGACGGGCAGACGTACCATTTTTGTGGAGACGAGTCCTTTTTGAAGAGTTGGAAGGGGAGGAAGGAGAAGAGAAAGGGAGACGACCGACGACGACGACGACAGGAAGGGTGGTGGTCAAGTTGGAGGAAGGGGCGAGCGCAGTGCGGGGTGGAATGTGAGGCCCCCGCCCCTCGTCGAGAGCGCTTGGTCGCGAGACCACAATCCGCTCGAATCATCTGGCAAATCATCTACTCGCCCCGGAAGCCGACGGCCGACGACTGGCCACCTTTCTGCTGCCGCTCGCTCCGACAACCTCCCGTTACGCTTAGGCCCGGTTGAGAGCAGAGCTCGTAGGCTTGTTCGCCTATCCACGCGTTGGAAGGCAATACTCGTGGCAGAGAGGCAGACAGCCCTGCAGCAACGTGTAGAAAAGTAAGAAAAGAAGAGTGGTCCAAGAAAAGGGGGCGGAGACAGCATGGGCATTCCAGCAGACGTCGAAACCCCCTCTTTGTCGTGATTGGGACTCGCTAGAAGTAGCGGCCCGAGCGTTCGCGAACAACTGGGTCCACCATTCTCCGCTCGATCTTCTCCCAGTCGACAGCGGCCAGCCAGGCCTGGACGTATGCCCGCTTGCCCCAGACACCGTGGGTCGGGACGTAGGCGTGTTCGTGGAGCGAGAGGCAGGCCAGCGGGACGAGCTCGTTGGCGACCGTTAGTAGGTTGGTCGGCCGGCCGGATGGGGCCGCTCCCTTGGCCGACGACGACCGAGCTGACGACGGAGGGAACGAGCCGAAGGACGAGCCGGTCGGCTGACTGTGCGAGAGCCCGCCACTGCCACTCGACGACGTCTCGGCCGCGGCCGTCGGCGCCGTCGTCGAGAAGGCGCGCCGTTGCGAGTCGCCCTCGGCAGCCGCGTCGGTCGGCTCGGCCGGCGCTCGGATCGCCTCCTCTTCGAAGACGTGGCCCTGATCGCTCAGGCCGAGGTGGCGGAAGGCCTGGGCGGTCGTCCCCCGGATAGGCTGGCCGGCGCAGACAAGGAGCGTACCCGCGCCATAGGTGGCGACGATCGCGAGATCCTCCTTGCCGCCGTTGCGCTCCTGGACGAGCCAGAGCCAACCCGAGGACGTCATACCCTCAGCGTAGCCAAGCACGGTCTGCTCAAAGCCCGAGTTTGAACCAAACGAGGCGACGAGGTGCTCCTCGATCTTAAGCGGGTACGAACCGGCGTCCTCCGGGTTGCGCTGATAGAAAAGTGGGGCGGAATAGAACGGACTTGAGCGATGTCCAATGAGCAATGAGCTGAAGCAATGCAGAGCTACGTACGAGTGATGAGAGAAAGAAGTTGTGGTTGACGGCCTCGCAGCTCTCGGCAAACAGCCGGTCCCACGAAGGCACCATCGTCCGCTCGCGCTTGCCGTTGAGCCGGTGGGCTTCGGCGTTGCGGCGCTCAATCTGCTCCTGCTCGGCTACTTGGGTCGGGCTCGAAACCGCGGTCAATGGCTTCTGGACAGGGTACATGAGGAGCGGGCTCGAGGTCGCCTTGACGATGTCGAGCACGGTTGCCCTCGGCAGCCGCTTGACCGCCAGGTCGTCCTGGCCCATCGCGAGCTCGCTTAGCGAGTTGGCCGTCGCGCTAATGCTCCCCAGCAGATGTTTGTGGTAGTTCTTGACAGCCTACTCGGGAAAAGCAAGGCAAGACCGACGGCAGTAGAAGTCGCACGACAACCCGTCAGTCTGGCAGCAGGGACGAGCTCGGCAGCAGAAGCGCACCTTCGTTCCTTGCGCCTTGAACAGCTTGCCTACCGGCTTGGTGGTATCGAAGCCCCATTGCAGACTTGGGGTCCAGACGAATGATGACGACGTCGACGACGATGAGGACGAGGCACCTCCGTCTTCGGCAGGGGCGGTCGCCGCCTTTGGGCGGGAAGTCGAGAGCAGGCGGTGCACGGGCAGACGAGACGACGATGCCCGCGGCGAGACTCGCAAGAGCGGGCGGGAGAGCGGAGCGGCAACCATCAGGAGCTCACTGACGGCGAAGGAGGGGGAAAGGAAGCAGAGGTAGGGCCGAGCCTGGGTTGCCGTTGTAGGTCGTCTGTGGTCGTAAGGCGGAAGGGCGGCAACGACGAAGGGAGACGACACGCGCGCGGGCCAAAACGCTCGCCGCCAGACGAGCGAGTCGGGCGACTGATGCCATCAGCGAGCTTGGACGGCGATTCTTTTCCTTGTCACAGTTTATTCGCACGACTGGAGATGTCTATGCTGACAAGTCGTGAGAGCGAATCCTGTAGAGCTCGGTTGCCAGGCTTTCTCATGCTACTCAACAACAAATGCAGCAGCACAGTAGTACGCTAACGGCATTAGCCCAGGCGTGTACGACGCTCCTCCTCGGTCAAAGTGCCGTTTGACAAGAAGATCATGGAGCGACTGAAGGTCTGCCCACCCGGACTGCAGCTCTCGAGCCGTAGCCGCTTGGGTTCGAACCACACGCTGCCGCACGAGGTCCACCCGAGCCACAATCGTCCCGCAGATCGTATCAGCTAGCCTTGAACGCCATAAGGCCCGCCATGATGGCCCGCCATGATCGACGGCCCAGGAGCGTGTTGATATCATGCATGTCATATTGCCTACATGAAGGCCGTGCCAGCCTGCGAGCGAGCGCTAGTCTTGCTCTGGCTCTTGATGGCGTTGGCAGCAGCGGCGAGCCGTTCCGGTTGCTAGGTAAGAAGGTGCATTCGGGCAGCAAGCCGTCACTTTTCATTAGCGACGGATGCAAACAGCCGTTAAAGGCGAGCCATGACGGGTGACGCACGTCGCGGTAATAGTAGAGCTTTGCACTCCGGTGCTTGCGGATGTTGCCCGGCTTGCCGTCGGCCGGCTTCATCACCTTGACCTCGCGCAGGAGCGGGCTTGAGCAGTGGTATTTCATCTCAACACCGGTCCGGAGGACGGCATTTCGGAGCGTAAAGGTGGTCTCAGCCCCTCGCCGGCGGACCGCGATGAGGACACCCGTGAACTGGGTCGCATGCGTCTTCGCTGCGTTCGTCCAGCTCGAGACGGTCAGGATCGACCCAGACCGGACAGTTGCCGGGTTGTCCTTGCGGTTGAAAAGATAGTGGAACGAGTTGGGGTCCTGCGAGAGTCGGAGTGACGTGTTGATGTGCTGAAGCTTATTGGTCCCCGACGGCGGGAGGATCGCTGTCTTCGGCTTCGGCACCGGCGGGATGAATGGCACCGTCGCTGTCCGGGAGAAGGGGTACTCGCGCTGCTGCAGCGGTCGGGCTGACCAGTACGACGAAGCAAACAGGCAGCGATAGCACGAAGTCAGCTGAAAGGGCTCTCGTATGTGGCACGGCGTGGCTCTGGCCGTGAGGGCAGGGACGCCAGAGCCCAACGGCCGAGCTCCCCGGTCTCTGCACTCGAGCTCGACGAGACGTCAACTCACGGTCAATGAACTCGAAATCCTTGAACGCGCAGGCTGCTCCTCCTGGCCGCTTGGGAACAAAGACCGGTAAGATGGCGACCTGGCCAGTCGACGTCTTGTACGGTGCCTTAACGGCCGGCGAGCAGCCGAATGACCGCCGGAGGAGCGCGCGAGGTGAGGCCACAGCCGATGGCCCAGCGGTCGCAGAGACGGCCCGCGGGAGGCCAAAAAATGACGACGAGGCCGCAAGGGGAGACATGACTGCGTCCAACCGAGACCAGAGGCGAGCGGGCAGACAAGTGGGGGGAAGGAAGAGCGGGTTGAGTTGACGGTGCAAGGGTCGAGGCTCGTAGGGAGAAAGAGCCAGCGGCGGCCAAGGCGGGCGTGCCTTGGTCGCTCGGGCGGCCGGCCGCGTGCGCATCGCCAGCCGCGCTACATCAACCCTAGGCCTGCTGCCACTCCCTTTGCATGCCAAAACCCGTCAGGCCTAGAGCTGACGGACGTCCACGCAAAGAAACGTTCGCTCAGTCCGGCTAGGGGTCGAGACGTGACGATAAGGACTGCCCATGGACAAAGTGGATCTCCTCCTTCCAGCAACCCGCGCCCCCCCGCTGACACAGCGCTATCAAAGATAAAGCAGCTTTCCTAAGCAAAGGCCTCGAGTGACAGCGCAAACGAGTCGAGGGCGGCAGCCTGCACAAGGGCAAGCTCGGCCGACTCGAGCAGGTGATTGCCGTGAGGGATTTCTGGCGGGGCGTCCAGCTTGAAGGAGGGAGTAGCCGTCAGCGGTGAGTGAGACTGGTTTGCCAAGATCACAGTCACTCACCCATTTCGAGACGCGGAGCGAGCCACCGAGCTTGAGCAGCCGGCTTAGCATCTCGCTGCAGACGACGTCGCCCTGAAGGCTGCCGTTCTCGAGCAGCGGCGGCAGTAGGCGGACGAGCGGCGGTAGCTTGGCTGACAAGTCAGCCATCTCATCCGACTGGGCGGCGCCAAGCGTACCGCTGACGGCATCGACTAGCAATGACGGCATGCGCGTGATGATCCGGACGAGGTCGAGAATGACCTGCGACGAATGGAATGAAGAGGCGCAGACAGTCAGGCAAGGTTCGTTTTTCCAGCGTGGGAGCATAGATGACGCACCTGGCCGGAAGTGGCCCAGTCGCTGACGGCGACAGCCTTGAGCGGGGCCAGAAGCTCGGCCGCGAGGTCAAAGTCCTCGCGCAGGAGAGCCTCCGGAACGAGCTCGCGAATGCAGACATCGCAGGCCTGGTCGTAGAGCTTGGCGTCGACGAGGTGAAAGTACCGCGCGTGGACGTCGCCACGGTAGTAAGCCGTGTTGGCCTGCGTGCCAGAAAGAAAGGTTCGCAGCAGGTCAGTCAACCACTCGACGCGGCTGCAAAGGAGTCTGGCCTCACCTTGGCTTCCGACAGCCACTCTTTGGGCACGAGCAGCGTCTCGACAACAAAGGTCTCCTTTTCTGCGCTCGAGCCAACGTTGCGGAAGAGGACATCCTTGATGGCCTTCTGGCGCCTGGATGGGCGTGAACAGGAAATCATTATCTGGTCAGCGCACCTTCTCAAATAGCGACGAAGGATGACGAATCGCACGATTCTGGCAGCTCGAGGTGCAGCAAAACGAGGACGGCCTGATCCCACAGGCCGAGGTCTTCGAGCTGGGCCGCATAGCTCGACGTCAGGTTGTTGGCGGCCGCGCTGAAGCCGGCCTCCTTTGTCGCGCCGGTGGCAGATCGATCGCCAAAGTCGCGCGAGCGGAGGGCAAGCGCGAGGATTGTGTAGAGATGCCACGACAGCCGGAAGTCAAGAGGCGTCGGGCCGAACGTGGACGGGTCGAGCACGCGTTCGAGCGAGGTCGCCGTGTCGGCGTACAGGTTGAGAAGGAGGTAAAGCGTGTCAAGTGTCTGCGAGGGCGTGTGCCACCGCCGAGCCTCGGCTGTCGAGAGTGACGCCTCCTGATACCAAGGAACGGGTAGAGCCGGCGCGTGAGCCGACGCGAGCGCGTCTTGGAACCGCTGCAGGCCGTCCGACAGATCGGCATCGAAGGCCGAGCCGTACCAGAGGTGTAGGCCGAAGGCTCGTTTCCAGTCGAGCCGCTCGGGCACAAACATTTCTGGCGATGCGTCGGCGCGATCGGCCGAGCTGCGACCAGGCGAGGTGCCAACAAGGCCGGCGAGAAGCGAGTAGACTTTGCGGTAATCGGACGAGATCTCGCTATCGATCCAGTTCGCCTTCCACCGCTCGAGCTGGAGGGCTACCTCGTCCCGGAATTGCTGATTGCCACCGATGCGAGCGATTAGGGTCGCGAGACGGACGTCACCGGCGTCGAGCGCTGTCTGCGCTGCGCGTTCGACCTGGTGGCCCGTCAGAAGAGCAAAGACCCGTGCCGGACCGTTCTCTACGGTGCCAAGCAGGTCCTGGTCGACAGCCCCGGCGACCGCCTCCTCGAGCCACTTGGAGACGGCCATTTTGCGACGGAGAAGTAAAACGCGGTTTGATAACGCGGCCGGCGCGTCGTCCGGAAGACGCAGGTCGATCTCGTCAAAGAGAGCCGAACCGAGTCGAAGGAGTTGGGCCTCGAAACCTTGATCGTCCGCCGCGAAAGAGGAGGAAAAGTGGTGAAAGCGGAGCTGGTCGGACGGCTGAGCGACAGGGATGCCGTTTACAGACGAGATTTTTGAGTTCGCGAGCTGGACCTTCAGCACACGGACAGCCTTGGCGCTTTCGGTCGCCTGATCCAGGCCAAAGGAAGAGAGTCAGTCGACTATTACAAAAATACAAAAATGACAGATGGGTAACTTGTACGCACCTGATCGCGCGAGAGGGTTGGGACCTGCTCGATGACGACCTGGGTCCGGGACGAGAAGGATCTGCAGGTCGAGACAGGGATGAGTGTCAGCCGATCTGCAGAGATCGTAAGGGGCTGGAATCTACCAAACGCACGCCGAGTCAGAGGTGTCCGCAGACTTAGCAAGGCGGACGAGCTGGCCACCGGGCCCAAAACCAGGCCGAAACGACCGGATTAGCTGAAGCTTAGTGACCTCGAACGACTGAAGGCTCGGGTGAGGTGGGACATCGCGCGGGTCGGGCTGGGCGAAGCGGCGGCCGATCGCTTGGAGAGAGTTTATGTCAAAGCCAGAGGCAGCGGGCTGACGAAAGCGAGAGAGCGTGCGGTTCAGTCACTTCGCTCGTTCGGAACGTCGCTCAAAGACGACAAACCTGCAAGCCGCTGCCGGGTGTCGAATGAGGGACAAGGAAATTGGAGTCGGCAGGGGTAGATTTCTGGAATGGGAGGGGCCTCTGCGCAGAGGCACCGTTGGAGGTGAACCTGGAAGCCCGGGGAGTGACGTCGGCCGCACGTCCCTCCCTAAGCCCAAAAAAAGAGGCCTGCATAACTTGAACCTTGCGTGGCTCGACCCCGTTTGTGGATCCCCATGGCGGCGGTCGTGCCTCGACCGAGGTTGTCTCGTCGTCGTCGTCATCAGCCGTCGCATACGCATCGACCGACATCGTCCGCGAATCGTCGTCCGTCTCCGCGGACGAGCCGCCGTCAGACTGGAGCTCGCTGTCCGACGACGACGAGCTAGTCGCGTCCGACAACGTGTGCGAGTCGCGTTTGCGATCACTGCCGGTAGCTGTCGATGACGGGCTCTTCTGCTGGAGGACCTCGACATCCTGAGCCCGAGCCTCCTCATCGTCGTCGTCATCATTGTCCTCGTCGAGAAGACCGTAGCGCGAAAAGTGCTCGACCTGGAAGATCCAGACACCCGATTCAGCCTCGTAGCTGATAAATTGGGTGTCTGGAATATTCTTGAGGACGCGGAGGTGCTGCTTGAGGCGCGGGTGGCTGACGTCGCTGATGGGCTCGCGGGTCGCCTTGTCAATTGGCCAGCAGCGCTCGAGCGTGATCTTAGCGGGGACGTTCAGACCGGTGCCGCGCGGGGCCTTAGGGACATTGTCCGGGTAGACCTCGCACATCTTCTCAGCAAAGATGACAATGCCGCCGGGGATGTCGCGGATCGCCGGGACCGAGGTCAAATCAACGGGTGCAAGGAAGGCAACCTCGCCATAGCCCTTGCGGCCTACGACAAAGTTGTCGAGCGCCGTCAGGTCCTGGTAGCCAAAGCGAACGAGCTCGTCGATGTCGGGCTTGGTGTAGTAATCGCCGTTCTGAAGCGGTGCCTTCGGCTTTGCCGGAGAGGCGGCGGCGGCAGAGGTCGCAGAAGCGGCGGTCGGGGCTGCCGGCTTCTTGAGCGCAGATCCGCTAGTTGAGGCCGCCGACGGATTGCGGGCGAGTGGGGGCTGTTGCTGTGATTTAGCCGGCGTACCAGCCGACGAGGGCGGTCCGAAGTCGTTGTTGAAGACGCCGTCGAAGCCGCCGCGGCCCTCGAACACAAGCTTCGACGGGCGCTCGTGTTGGCTGTCGTTCATGCCTCCGCCGTTGTTGACGCTCGCGCCAAGGCCATTGGACGAGCCCCGCGAGGTGCCAAGCATGTCGCCGCTGTCGACCTTGTGGTTGAGAATGAGTTTCTTTACGCTCTGCCGAGCGACAAACGCGCCCGGGCTGCTCGGGTCGGCCAGACCGGGACTCCCGGCGATGCTCCCTCGGGGAGAGGAGGCGCCGTGACTAGCGGCGGGCGAAGGGTTGAAGCCGCGAAGTCGAGGAAGGTTTTTGCTGCCGGTCAGCGCGCGCGAGCGCGAGGCCAGCCCGGCCGCGGGCAGCTTCTTTTCAGGCGTGTTGTCGGCCGGGGGAGCAAGCGGCCAGACCGAAGTCGTTTGGTCGAAGAGCGGGTTCCGGCCGTAAGGATTCTGATCCACCGAAGCTTGAAGGCTTTGCTGGAGTGGCTGCTGCTGCTGCTGTTGTTGCTGCTGCGGCTGCTGCGACTGCCCAAAACCGCCAAAGAGCGACGAAGTCTGCTGAGGCTGCTGCTGCTGCCCACCGAGCTGGAGGCCGTTCGAGGCGCCGCCACCGAGCGAGCTACCGAAGAGGCCGCCACCAGTCGTTCCGCTCGTCGAGGCCCCGAGGCCGCCACCGCCGAAGAGACCACCCGTCGCCGGCTTAGGAGCGCCAAAGAGCGAGCTGCTAGCCTGATTAGGCTGCGCCTGGCCACCGCCAAAGAGTCCTCCGCCGGTGGCCTGGCCGGTCGTGCTCGAGCCGCCACCGAAGAGTCCGCCACTGTTCTGGGCTGGCTGGGCCGGAGCCGAGCCGAAGAGACCACCGGTTGGAGCGGGCGTCGCCGGCTTCTGACCGAATAGCCCGCCGCCGCCGCCGCCAAAGAGCCCACCGCCTGCGGCCGGCTGCTGCTGCTGCTGGCCGGCCGGCTGAGCAGCACCTCCGCCAAAGAGCCCTCCACCACCAGTCGTGCCCGTGTTGCCGAAGAGACCTCCTGAAGCCGGCTGCTGTTGCTGCTGGTTCTGCTGCGTGTTGCCGAAGACTGCAGATTGATATGTTGAGTCAACGCTTGATTCGGAAAAGTGAGGCATGATGAGGCAAGGATAACTTACGTCCTCCGCCAGTCGAAGCGCCGCCGCCAAAGAGACCGCCGCCGGTCGCCGGCTGCTGGGCGGGCGCACCAAAGAGGCCGGTTCCGGCCGGCTTGGGAGCTTGCGCGCCGAAAAGCCCTCCGCCGCCGGCCGGCTGGCTCCCGAAAAGCCCGCCCGAAGCAGGGGCCGCAGGTTGCTGCTGCTGCTGAGGCTGACCGAAGCCGCCAAAGGTAGACTGAGGCTGCTGCTGCTGTTGTTGAGGCTGACCAAAGCCGCCGAAGCCGGTCGAAGCGGGCGCGGCGGCAGGTGCCCCGAAAGCGGGCGTCGTGCTGGCACCAAAGCCACCGAAGGCAGGCTTGGGCGCCGCGGGCTGCTGGGCTCCGAACCCGGTCGCCTGCTGCTGAGCAGGCTGACCGAATCCGCCCGTCGTGCCGCCTCCTCCGAAGAGTCCGCCGCCAGTCGACGCGCCAGGTGCGGCACCGAAGCCGGTCGAGGCCGGCGTGCTGCCGAACAGTCCTCCGGTCGGCTTCGGCGCACCAAAAGCGTTGGAGGCGCCTCCGCCACCGAAGAGACCGCCCGATGCAGCGGGCTGCTGGGTCGGCTGAGCGCCGAAGCCGCCAAAGCCGCCAGTCGCTCCGCCGAAGCCGGTCGCGGCTGGCTGAGCCTGAGGGCCTTTCCGATCCTGCTCGTAGTCGCGCAAGCGGAGCTCCTGGAATGGGTGCAAGATACCAAGACGTCAATATTTCCTGTGCAAAGTTTAGGCGAAAGGAGGGAGAGGAGAACAAAACGGACCTCAAGTGAGGCGCCACGGTAGTCGGGCATGGCGGTGATCGTTTGATAGAAGTCGTTGTTCTTGACGCCTGTGTTGGCGTCCTGGTCCTGGGTGGCCGTCCAGGCAGGCTGCTGCGTACCATTGGGCGGGACGTCGCCCGGCATGGCGTTGGCAGTCTGGGGCTGACCAAAGAGAGTCATCTTGCCGGCGCCGGCACCGCCAAACCCACCGGCGGCCTGCTGATGAGGCTGGCCAAAGCCCCCGTTGGCGGGCGCGCCAAAGCCGCCCGTCGTTGCTCCTCCGCCGCCAAAGAGTCCGCCACCTGCCGAGGGGGCCGCGGCGGGCGCGCCAAAGGTCGAAGTCGGGGCTGCAGCGCCGGCGCCGAAGCCGCCAAACGAAGGGGTCGAGGTGTTGGCCGCCCCGAAGCCGGGTCGTGGCGCTTGCGCTGAGGCCCCAAAGCCGCCTGGAGGATAATGATCAATGATCAGATGAAACGGGGCCGCAAATGCGAGGCTATCAGCTACATGGCTTGCTTGGTCTGGGTGAGCAACGGGGCGGCCGTACCAAATGTCGAGGTCGGCTGGGCAGCGCCGCCGCCGAAGAGGCCGCCGGCAGCCGCGGGCTGCTGCGGCTGTCCAAAGCCGGATGTTGTTGAGCCAAAGCCTGAAAGGACACGAGACTGGTATTCAGCAGCTGGCTCAAGAGGGAAGTGTTTGTAGTGCTGGGGCTAGACTAAGCTAAGCATCCGAGCGGGATGACGGGTCGAGACGTCTCCCGCGAAGACGGAAGCTCACTCTTCCGCAGCTCTTGCTCTCAAGAACAACCGCTTCGTCGAATGTGACACCAATCTTCTCTTTGAACCTTCGAGAGGCGCTCGCCTGAGCCCAGCTCGTAATGAGGGGGGTGGACGAGGGGCAGAGCGCCAGAGGAGAAAGGGTAAGGGACGTACCGCCGGTCGAGCCAAAGCCGCCTGCCGCAGGTGCCGCGCCGGCCGCACCAAAGAGGCCTCCGGTCGGCTGCTGCTGCTGGCCTTGCTGCTGCTGATTCTGCTGGCCCCAGGCGTTTGAGCCGCCGAACATGGTCAAGAGGAGGAGAGACGGACAAGGGAGGGTGAGGGAGCGGGAGGAGGCGGCGGGACACGGCAGCCTGGGCGACGCGCTGTGATCGTCGGCGGCGGCGGCGGCGGGCATGGTCGGGTTTTTGATCGCGCGAGAGATTCAAATATAGGAGGCGCGAGGACACTCTACACCCGACCCGGACCGACCTCTCGACATCCATCAGCAGCAACCAAGCAAGCACCCAGCGTCCCGGCAGCCTGCAGCGATGTCGGTTCACCCAAGCCGTCAGGCCTTCATCCCACCTTCCAACGATCTCGCAGCTCGTGCGCCTCCCCCTTCGCAGCAGCTCTCGCGCGAGGACGACCTTCGCGACCGGCTGCGGCGTGAGCGTAACGGTGACGGCGACCACCGACGCGGCGAAGACGACCTGTCGAGGCGAGACGACCGCGACGACCGTCGACGAGAGGAAGACGATCGTCGTCATGACCGACGGGGCGACGACCGTCGTGACGACAGCCGAGGCGAGCGCGACTCCTACCGGAGGGAGCTCGACGGCGGCCGAGGAGGCGGTCGGGATGAGCCTCCTCACCACCGGCGTGAGGACGACCGCCCGCCGGCAGCGAACCGGGGCGAGCGCAGGCCGTCGCCGACGTACGGTGGCTACCAGCAGCAGCAGCAAGCTCCGTACGGCGGTGGAGGTGGGGGCTACGGTCCTCCCGGAGGTGGCTACGGTGGCCCTCCTGGGGGCGGGTTCGGCGGTGGAGGCGGTTACGGTGGTCCCCCCGGCCCGGGATACGGCTACCACGGTGGGGGGGGGCCAGCCTACGGTCAGCAAGGCGGACACAATGAGGGTGGCGGCTGGCAGCGCCAGATGCCGGCGCCAACGAACCGGCCTGGCGGGGGCGGCTTTGGCGGACCGATGATGGGCAGCGGCGGAGGTGACTACTTGGCCGAGTGAGTAAACTATCACCGTGATCCTTGCGCGACCTCTCTCACCACTCATGTCGAACGTGGCTGACGGGACTGAAACGCTCTCTCCCCGCCCAGACGGCGCAAGAGGCGCGACGAGATGGACTTCTCGGTCTGGCCACCTTCGCCTAAGCGTGCCGCTGACGAGTGTGTCTCCCCCTCTCCGCACCGGCCATCTCTTGACCACTTTGGACTGACAGCCACTCTGCGATCCGCTCACCCGTCTCTGCAGCGGGAGCAAGAAGAAGTCGTCGTCGCGACACAAGAAATCATCGTCATCGCGCAAGCGTCGGGCCGGCTCATCCGACGACACGTCCGACAGCGACGATGACAGGCGAGGATCGAAACGGCGATCAACGAACCATCGCTCGTCCGGAGCCAAGAAGTCGTCGTCATCGCGCCGGCACGAATCGTCGTCGAAGCGGTCGTCCCGGCGCCGGTCGCCGAGCTCGTCGGACGACTCGTCCAGCGAGAGCGAGACCGACCGCCGGAGGCGAAGGAGTAAGCGATCGGAATCGCGCTCTGCTGCCGCTGGCACAGATGGGACCGTGGCCGTGGTCGAGAAGGAGGGCGCGATGGGCCTCCTAGGCTCGGACGCGTTCCAGCCACCCAAGCCGGCCGAGGTTAGTGAGGATGATGACGACGACGTTGTCGGGCCGGTCCTGCCGGGTACGAAGGAGGAGAAGGCTGCCGCCCGAGGTGGAGAGTACGTTCGCCTTCCCCGTTTCCCCTTGCTTTTTCTTTCGACGTCAATCAGGCCCAAGAAGGCTGACGAGCTGCACCGCTCGCTTTCGCACTCCTCGCAGCTTCGGCGGCCATCTTCGTCCGGGAGAAGGATCTGCTATGGCCGCCTTCGTCGCCGAGGGCCAGCGTATCCCCCGTCGAGGCGAGATCGGTTTGGCCTCGAGCCAGATCGAGACGTTCGAGAGCCAGGGCTACGTCATGTCGGGCAGTCGACACGCGCGGATGAACGCTGTCCGGCTTCGAAAGGAGAACCAGGTCATCACGGCCGAGGAGAAGCGGGGTAGTGCGTTACGCTTCCTCTTACTCGAACCTCTAGTAGCATCGCAAGATGGCTGACTCCTTCCTTTTTCTTTTTCCTCCCTCCCGCCTTTCCCCTCTGCCACTGATGTAGTTCTCAAGCTTCAGGCCGAGGAGAAGGCAAAGCGCGAGAGCCTAATCGTCAACAATTTCCGCGAGATGGTCACCGACCGGCTCGAGCAGGGCGCCGCTCGGCAAGGCCGGTAATACCATGGCACATGCTAAGGCAACGTCTGACTCGCTTGGTGCAAAGGAGAAGGTGGAGAGGAAGGGGGCATAGTATGGCTCCGATAGTGCCGTGTCAGGCTGGCGTCTAAAGGGCTATGCAGAAGAAGGAAAGGCGTTCAGAGTCGAGTGCTCAGAGTCGAACCACTTGATGTGCGCGAGTCGGCGCGTGTCAAAGGGATTGATTAGCCGGCGCGCACCATGCTGAATCCACTGCTTGACAACACTCGGTTACTCAGGGGCCAATGTGATTGTGTGAATATATAAAATACAACTTCGTAGGTCAAGCACAACCGAAGGCCGGGTCGCAGGCTGAGCCAAGAGCAAAAGAAGTTGTCGCTGACCTGAATCGAACAGGTGACCTTACGATCTTCAGTCGTACGCTCCACCAATTGAGCTACAGCGACTTTTGGGGTGATGCCCGATGTGAGTTTAGTTCAAAATTAACGTATATATAAAGAAAGCCATTTGCTGTAGGGTCGATACTGTCCGGTCTTTATGTCGAGAGGTTTCTTGGACGATACAGTGGATTGATTTAAGCTTGTGCACTTCGGCTGACAATCGTGGGGCGTTGAGCGGAGGCCCAGAAGATGACCGACTGAAAGAGCTCGGACGCCATCGTGATTTAATTACAACCCAGATGGTCCGCATTCGCTCTCCTCCCTACACGCTGCGCCTATGATGGCCGAGCTCGTGTGCTTGGATTGGTCAGGCTAGAGAAGACCGCTCAACACGCCCGTCTACCTCGTCGCCTGTCCTCCCCTACACTTAAGCCGTTTCCTTATTTATTCACTGACCGACGGATCTCTCAGCAAGGGGGTTGGATCTGGGGGCTTTGACTGAAAGCGGTAGGACCAAGTGCGCAGGTCTGGTCACAAGGACCAATAAAGATGGCTGGTTCAATAGACAAAGCACATGAATCTGGCGGGCACAAAGTCAAAGACTACGAATGATGCAAGTCTCCGCCACTGGTCGATAGGTACCTTACTGCAGGTCGAGGACGACCTTGCCGACGAGGGTCGACGACTCGATTTTGTCGTAGACCTTGGGCAGGGCCTTGAATGGCTCGACTTGGACGGCCGCCTTGACGCGACCAGTCGAGGCGATCTTCAGGGCCTCGATTGTGTCCTGTCGGTTGCCGGTGCAGGTCTACCGCCGCGGCAGAAGGATATCGAGTTGTTGTCAGCAGCCGAAAATTGGCGCTTGAGACGAAGGTCAAAACGCACGCCGAGAATCCGAAGGGACTTGATGACCGTCGTAAAGACGGGGGCCGTGAGGACAGCGTCCGGTGTCGGGAGAGCTACGACAAGTAGCGCCCCGTTTGGGCGAAGTCACTCGATGGCTGGACGGGGAAGCCTAGCCAAAGCAAGCAGGAAGGGCGAGGGGACAAATCCGAGAGCACGCACCCTGATCGTAGGCGTTGGTGCCAGTGGCGACAACGATCGCAGCGTGTGCGCCGCCGTCTGTCGCCTTCATAACTTCCTCGACAACGTTCTGGACAGTTGAGCTGAGGCGCATTAGCAAGACGTCATTTTGTGTAAAAGTAGGGGCGAAACAAACGTACGGTTGTCTTGAAATCGATGGCGCGTTTGGCGCCCAAATCCTTGCAGAGCTGGATCTTGTCTGCGCTGGTGACGATAGCGATGACATTGTAGCCCATGCTGAAGATGTGGCAGTGGTCAACAGAAGAGAGGAGTAGACAGGTCTTGCACAAGAAAGGGCCTCACACGCGCGCGTATTGGATAGCGAGGTGGCCGAGAGCGCCGGCCGCGCCAACGATGACGACCGACTCGCCAGCGGTGAGCGTTGCCGTCTTGAGCGCCTTGAAGACTGTCTGGATGGTTGACATGATATCGTGAGTCGGAAGGCTCCCTGAAGGGAAGACGGCGCGGGAGACGCACGACGCCGGCGCAAAGGATTGGCGCCGCCTCAAAGAGCGACATGCCGACGGGAATTGACGAGACGTGGCTGGCCCAAGCGACAACATACTGGGCGAAGCAGCCGTCGACGGTCCAGCCGTGGCACTGAAGGCAGCGGGGGCGCCGATCAGCGACTGCTGTGTGACATCGGAAAATAAGTGAAGGAACGGGCATACTGTGCTGTTTGTGCACACCGATTCGAAGCCCTTGCGGCATTCTTCACAAGACATGCACGTCTTAGCCGTCGGGCGGACGCCGACGGCATCGCCGACCTTGAGCTCAGTGTCGGTGTGCCGACCGATCGCTATTGCGCAATAGGTCGGCAGCGGGTCAGACGCCATTCCGCACGCATACAAGCGAGGCGAGGGGCTACTAACCGGCAACGTACCCCGCACCTTCATGGCCGCCAACGAGAGGCAGGCGCGACGGCGCTGGGAAATCGCCTTTCCATATGAGGAGGTCCTGCAAACCACGTCATTCGGTCAGACGCTACGCATACACCCTGGAAGATAGGGGGGTGAAGGGGACTCACGCTGCGTAGACCATTGCCGGGCAATGATCAAAAGGGAAGAAGGCAGATTTCAGGACTCAAATAGGCGCCAGATAGGTCCGTACACCGTCGCACGTGTGGCAGACGCCTGAGGCAACGATGCGGACGAGAACCTCGCCCGGCTTGAGGTCGGCTGGCTGAACGACCGGCTAGTCGTTCCGGATCTCTAGCGGGGCGTTGTGCGTCGACATCACGGCGGCCTGCTGGTTGGCGGGGACCTCGTATGCCGTCTGCGAGGTGATCTTAGTCTCGACGACGGGTGACATGGTGATGAGAAAATGAACTTCGAGATGATTTGGGGGGATGAGACGGTGAGCGTTCAAGTAAGCGACGTAAGGATCCTCGCTGGCCGCCCCTTTTGCGGTCGGCGCGGCGCAGCGCTCCCCTCCGACAGTCCATCAGCAGAGCTCGAGCAAGATAAAAGACAGGCCTGTCGTTCGAGGCGACGACCGCAACCAACCTCTTGAGTCGCGAGCAGCCGAGTCGGCTTCCCATGCCCGTGCGGGCAGGCCCGTGCAGTATTGATCTGAAGCCCATGCCTCCCGCTCCCTATCTCTTGAGGCTCGGCTGTCGTCCTTGAGAGTTGGCGGCACCGGATCAGAGGATGAGGCTGCAGGCCCCCTTTCCGCACATGTCATGCCGATGACAGCTATCGGTGGCTGCGCGCCGGGCCGGCAATCGGCTGGGCCGCCTTTGCCGGCCGTCCGGCTGTCGAGCGGCTCGTCCTCATCCTCCTCACCACAAACGACCACCCTCCTCACCTTCTACCTCTCTCTTTTCTCGATCAATAGGATCGAGGCTCACATACGATCTATCCATCACCCACTTCAGCAAGCAGGTCGTTCTCTTCCCTTGTGCTTGGCCCACCACTATCTCCGATCGACCCTCCCTCCCTTTCCCCTGACACCTGCCAACGATGGCCTTCCCGCGTCCCAAGCCGACGACGGCCGAGACGATGGCGCTTGTACGTGCCTTCTTTACCCTCGGTTTTGCTGCCCGAGGCCGAGAGAGGAAGCTGGACGTCTGGCTCAGAGGAATCGACCAGCTGGCAGAGCTCGAGCAGGCTGCTGCTGCCTCTTACACGCTCTCACGAGAGGCTGACCCGCCTCGCCTACCCGTCGGACCCCCCCCCCCCCGCCCGATATCGCGCCTCCAGGAGCGAGCCAATCCGCCGTTCAACGTGCGGGCACTCTCAATCCTGATGCATGGCTCGGCCAAGGCGCTCGCCCGCAAGGAGCAATTCATGGCCGAGATCGCGCGCACACCCGCCTTCCGACTCGACGACATCCATGACCTCTCAAAGGACGAGGTCCGTGAGCGGACGATGGAGAAGTTCAGCACGATGGTGCGTTGGCCGGCTCCTCCTTCTCTCTTCCCGTCCCGTCATTCTCCGCGGTTTTACGCCGACTCGTGCCTTTGACCCGTCCCTACATTCCGGATGCTGACTTCCGTTAGAGCTATCCTTACCTTCGTGTTGATAGGTTCACTACGTTACGACCGAGTCGCTCGAGACGTTTGCACTCCGTATGCAGCTCATAGGTATTGCCGACCCGGCTTTCTGGACGCGGTTTGGTGGTGCGTCTAGTCACGCCCTTTCTCGGCAGCTGGTCCGATGCTTTGCTCTAATCCCTTCGTGCCTCTGTACGCGCTCTGTCAACTGTGATAGTTCATTACGGCCTCTTCCTGGGCGCGCTCCGAGGCGGCGCGACGACAAGTCAGATGAACTAGTACGTGATCCTTTGGCCCCCATTCAGTGGTCCCCTCACTGATCACCCACCTTCCTTGCCTCCCCCGCCCAGCTGGATCGACAAGGGCGTGCTCGGCCTCAACGGCGTCATTGGATGCTTTGGCATGACCGAGGTGCGTGTTGATCCTGATTGTTCTGGCTACATAAGGGGGCCTCGTAACTTACAGGCACCATCATTACTTGTGCTTTGCCCCTCACCTCCCCCATTTCAGCTCGCCCACGGCTCCAACGTTGCCGGCATCGAGACGACGGCGACGTTCGACCCGCAGAGTGACGAGTTCATCATTCATACGCCCCACCTCTACGCGACAAAGTGGTGGATCGGTGGCGCGGCCTCGACGGCGACACACTGTGCCGTCTTTGCTCAGCTCGTCATTGATGGCAAGAAACATGGCGTCAAGACGTTTGTCGTTCAACTGCGCGACACCAAGTGCGTCCTCTCGGTTTTCTGTCTTTACTTCCTCTCCTCCTTCCGTATTGGCGACCCACTCCGACACTTCGCTGACCTCTCAGCGTGTTCGCGCCTTGGGCTTACAAGGAGCTTTATGCTTCTCCCCGGCGTCAACATTGGAGACCTCGGCAAGAAGATGGGCCGCGACGGAATCGACAACGGCTACATTCAGTTCACTTATGTCCGCGTGCCGCGGTCGCATATGCTCATGAAGCACACACAGTGCGTCTCCCTCACACGCCCTTGCTCGCCCTCTCCATCCTCGCTGTTCACGGCCGACGAGTCGAATGCTGACTGATCACCTTCACTGTCTCCTCCTCGACCACCCTTTCGATCAGGGTCTCGCGCAAGGGAGAAGTTTTCGAGCCGCCGCTGGCTCAGCTGACGTACGGCGCTGTGCGTTTTCCTTTTTACGGTGTTCACTCTAGACTCACTTGCCGAAGCTAATCGACCTCCCGCCCGACATCTGTGCAGCTGCTCTGGGGCCGGACATCCATGGTCGCCGACGCGGCCCACTCGGCCAAGAAGGCGCTGACGATCGCCGTCCGGTACGCGGCCGTCCGCCGACAGTTCGCGGCGGGCGGCAAGCCGGTCGAGACGCAGCTGCTCGACTACCCGATCCATCAGCGCCGGCTGATGCCGCTCCTCGCCCAGGCGATCGCCGGCGGCTTCACTGCGCTCGAGATGGAACGCATGTACAATCAGATGACCGAGGCGCTCGAGGTCCTCGAGCCCAACGACCCTAACCTTGACGACGTCCTCGCCAAGCTCAAGGAGACGCATGCCACCTCGGCCGGCCTCAAGGGTGAGACTCCATGGACCCTTCCCCCCCGCAACCTTTCTTACTAGTCGACGAGCTTAGAGAACTGACGGCCTCGGGCGCTTGCCCTACTCCAGCCTTCTGCACCTGGTCCTGCCTCCAGACGATCGACACTTGCCGCCAGTGTTGCGGCGGGCACGGCTACTCGGCCTACTCTGGCTTCCCGGCGATGTACAATGACTTTGCCGTCCAGTGTACGGTACGTCGAGGTTCACAACCCCGTCACCAAACGCCGCTTCGGTCACGATTGCTGACGACCCCATCCGACCTATCCCGGTGCGTCCAGTGGGAGGGCGACAACACGATCCTGTCTCTCCAGGCCGGGCGGTCGCTCATCAGCAGCTATCAGGACGCCCGCAAGGGCAAGGCTCTCCCGCCGGGCGTCGCCTACCTCGCCCGACCGGCCGCACTGACGGCGACGTCGAGTGGCAAGCTCGACCTCGACGACATTGACGGCGCGTGGGCGACGGCGGCGGCCAACCTCGTCCGCAAGGTGACGACCGAATACGAGGCCGACGTCCAGGCCGGCCAAAGTAAGGAGGTGGCGATGGAGGCCTGCAGCCAGGCCCGCTTCATCGCCGCCAAGGTCCATACCGTCGGCTACATCTTCCGCGCCGTGCGTGTAGCGCCTTCTTTCCTTCCCATGTCCTCTTCCTAGACTTCTCCTCCCTGCCCTCCCTGTCCCCCCCCCCCCAAGCCGATACTGATATATCGCTCGCAATGCCCCAATCGTCTAGTTCCGCTCGGCACTGGACCAGATGCCGCCCTCGCCCGAGAAGGATGTCCTCCTTATCAACTGCCGGCTGTATGGTCTCCATCAGATTGAGGAGCAGGCCGGCGCCTTCCTCAAGTGTGCGTCGACGCCCCTTTTTCCCTACCTTATGAGCATCCTTGACGTTCACCGTCTGACCGCAACATCCATTCCCGTCCTCGCCAGACGGCTACTTCAAGCCCTCGCAGATGGACGAGATTGAGCGCGAGGTCTCGAAGCTTTGCGCCGAGCTGCGTGTCGTTGCCGGTCCGTCCCTCCTTCTCTCCTCATTCCCCTGCCTCTTTCCCTCCCCCTCCCTCTCGAACGTGCGGTGCTGAACCCCCCCCCCTTGTGCGCTCGCTCATCCATCCACTCTCCAGTGCCCCTCGTCGACGCTTTTGCCCTGAGTGACCACATCATCAACTCGCCCCTCGGCCGGTACGACGGCCAGATCTATGAGGCGTACTTTGACCAGGTCCGCCGGGCGAACCCGCTGCCAAAGGGTCCGTCCAACCCCTCATCGCTCGTTGCTCTCTGATGCCGCCAAGCTAACCCCTTCCCCTGTCTTTCCGCCGGCGCTCTCGTAGTCCACCCTTACTTTGACCGACTCATCAAGCCGCTGCTCGAACGCGAGGCGGTCGACGACGACGCCGGCGTGCTCGAGATGCGCGACGAGCTTGAGGGCGAGATCGCCGAGGCCAAGGACGAGGCGAGCCAGGCGGCCGCGCTCAAGCAGAAGAAGGCGTCGGTTGGGATGGAGTAGGAGGAGGGAGAGGGAGACGCGGAGCCGTCGGCCGATGGGAGGCTCTCGAACAGCCAGCGTCCCCCACCCGATCGTCCCTGCCCCTTTCTTGCGTTGCCAGCTTTGTAGACTTGTCGGTAGAGCCCCCCTTCCCTACCTTGTAACCTTTTCGCCGTTTGGCTTGCGAACTGTATCTGAGCATGTCCCTTTCGCTCAACCCTGAGCCTCGCCCTCTGACTCGTTGGCAAGCGGTGTCGTTTGGGTGCGCCGTCGGTGGGGCTGGCGCGAGCACGTCGTCGGAGCGATCACGAACGCGGGTGGCAGCACGAACTAGTCTGGCTGCTTTTGCCGTTGTGATTAGACTTGGTTGATGGCCCTACTCCGAATGGTCGACCGAGTCGATCGCCTTTGGGCAGGGAGAATCCGCCAGAAGTTGGCAAAAGAAAGGCGGGCTGAGCCGGAGCCCCTCGAAGGCGTGAGCGAGGGCGCCCGCCGACGACAAAAAGATGGGCCGACCGAGCCGCTGCCTTCTCTTCTCCTACCACCACCACCCATCTCCCCCCTCCCATCTCCCCCTTTCTCTTCTTAAAAAATGGTCGCTTCCAGTGTTCTCGGATACCCCCGTATCGGTGCGTCCTTCCCTCCTTCCTCCAGCGTGACAGGGCGCTGTTCGCTCCGAGGGAGAGCGCGCGCGCGCCCGTTTTGGATCACGGCCTCTTTCTTTCTCGGCCCGCCCCGCCCGAACGTGGGCAGGGCGTTGGGATCAAACCTCGCTTCCCATCTCCCCCCACTTCACTCCCTCACTCTCACGAGCGACCTCGCTGACCGCCTGTCTTTTCCTCTCGTCGACCCGCTCCTCTTGTCGCTGGCGCTGTCCTTTCACGCATTCAGGCCCGAACCGTGCGTCTTTTTTTTTCCTCCCGTTATCAGAGACCGCGCTACAGCGGAGGCTAAAGAGCACGACCTCCGACTTGTTGATACGCAGGTGAGATCAAGAAGGCGGTCGAGTCGTATTGGGCTGGCAAGATCTCGGCCGAGGACCTCCAGGCCTCGGCCAAGGACGTCCGGGCCGCCCGCTGGCAGACGCAGAAGGAGGCCGGCGCCGACCTCATCGCCTCGTGCGTCTCTCTCTTCTTTTTGGATCCTTGCAGTTCGCCTTCCTGACCCGATCCGGGTTCGGTTTTCCTTTCCGCCCCCGCAGCGGTGACTTTGCCTTCTACGACCACGTCCTTGACACGTGCGCCCAGCTCAACCTTATCCCCGAGCGGTACACCAAGCATGGTCTGTCGGCGCTCGACATTGCCTTTGCCATGGGTCGTGGCCGGCAGGAGCTCGACAAGGGTATCGACCTGTCGGCGATGGAGATGAAGAAGTGGTTCGACTCCAACTACCACTTCATCGTTCCCGAGGTCTCGGGCGCGGTCGACTTCAAGCTCAACAGCAACAAGGCCCTCGACGAGTTCAAGGAGGCTCAGGCGCTCGGCATCAAGACCCGGCCCGTCGTCCTCGGTCCCATCACCCTGCTCGCCTTCTCCAAGGCGGCCAACGACGCCGCCGAGGGCTTTGAGCCCCTCCAGGCGCTCGACAAGCTCGTCCCCGTCTACGCCGAGCTCCTCGCCCAGCTCAAGGAGGCCGGCGCCGAGTCGGTTCAGATTGACGAGCCCGTGCTCGTCCTCGACCGGGCCGAGTCGCTCGGAGCCGAGTTCAAGTCGGTCTACGCCGAGCTCAGCAAGGTCGCCCCGGCGATCCTCCTGACGACCTACTTTGGTCGGCTCGGCAAGTCGCTCGACTTTGTCAAGGAGCTTCCCGTCGCTGGTCTCCACATCGACCTTTCGGAGCGGGGTGACGCCTCGCAGCTCGAGGCGACGCTCGAGGCGCTCAAGCCGACGAAGCAGATCCTCTCGCTCGGTCTCATCTCGGGCCGCAACATCTGGAAGGCCGACCTCGCGACCGCGCTCGAGACGGTCCAGAAGGCGATCGCCGCCCTCGGCGAGGACCGCATCATCGTCGCCACCTCGTCCTCGCTCCTCCACACGCCCGTCACGCTCAAGTCGGAGACGCGGCTGACCGAGCAGCAGGCCGACTGGCTCTCGTTCGCGCTCGAGAAGGTTGCCGAGGTCGCGACGCTCGCCCACGCCGCCTCGGGCTCGACCGACGCCAAGTACGCCGAGGCGCTCGAGGCCAACAAGGCCTCGATCAAGGCCCGGCGCGCTTTCGAGACCGAGTCCGACTCGGCCGTCCGGGACCGGGTCGCCGCCGTCCAGCCGGCCGACTACGAGCGCAAGTCCAAGTTCCCCGTCCGCAAGGCGGCCTACCAGGAGAAGCTCAAGCTCCCCCGCTTCCCGACGACGACGATCGGCTCCTTCCCCCAGACCAAGGAGATCCGCATCGCCCGCAACAAGTTCAACAAGGGCGAGCTCACCGCCGAGGCCTACGAGAAGGCGATGGAGGCCGAGGTCGAGAAGGTGATCCGCTTCCAGGAGAAGGTCGACCTCGACCTCCTCGTCCACGGTGAGCCCGAGCGCAACGACATGGTCCAGTACTTTGGCGAGCAGCTCCAGGGCTTCATCTTCACCCAGAACGGCTGGGTCCAGTCGTACGGCTCGCGCTGCGTCCGCCCGCCGATCATCGTCTCGGACGTCTCGCGCCCCAAGGCCATGACGGTCCGCTGGTCGACCTACGCCCAGTCGCTCACCTCGAAGCCGGTCAAGGGCATGCTGACCGGTCCCGTCACCATCCTCAACTGGTCCTTCCCCCGGATCGACGTCCCCCGCGAGATCCAGTGCCGGCAGCTCGCCCTCGCCCTCCGGGACGAGGTCGCCGACCTCGAGAAGGCTGGCATCTACGCCATCCAGGTCGACGAGCCCGCGATCCGCGAGGGTCTCCCCCTCCGCAAGACCGACTGGGCCGCCTACCTCCTCTGGGCCGTCGACTCATTCCGGCTCTCGACCGCCGTCGCCGAGGACTCGACCTTCATCGCCTCGCACTTCTGCTACTCGGACTTCAACGACATCTTTGACTCGATCATGCGCCTCGACGCTGGTGCGTTCTCACATCCTTCCTTGAATCATCCCTCTTCTTTTCCTGAAGCTGACTCGATGGCCTGTCGTCTTCATCAGACTCGATCTCGATCGAGGCCTCCAAGTCGGACCTCAAGCTGCTCGACGTCTTCAAGCAGCACACGTACTCGAACGGCATCGGCCCGGGTGTCTACGACATCCACTCGCCCCGCGTCCCCTCGACCGAGGAGATCAAGGAGCGGCTCAAGGCCTACCTCGCCCTGATCCCGTCCGAGCTGCTCGACGTCAACCCGGACTGCGGCCTCAAGACGCGCGGCTGGACCGAGACCGAGGCCGCGCTCGAGAACCTCGTCGAGGCCGCCAAGTGGGCTCGCGAGACGTACCCGGCCAAGGCCTAAGGCTCAAACTGGCCTCCCTGCCTCCTTTGCACTCTTTCCTCTCCCTCTCCCCTCAACTCATCACGCCTTTGAACGACCACGCTACTGCATCTCTCGAATTGATCCTCAACGGAACGTTCGCACACACCCTTTCTCCTCGCACTCGCACTCTCTCTCACCGTTGACAAAACAAGGGTCCCTCTTTGAAACCCAACTCCTCGTCCCGTGTTGTAATCGTGGTCGCCCGCATGAGCTAGTTCTCAACGAACTTGTCTGATTCATGCCCGCCTTCTCTAGATCTCTCGGCTGCTGAAAGCTCGATCAGGAGAGAGAAATGCCTCATGGGGTGCCGCGTCGGTCGCCCTCATGCAGCAAGCTCAGCTGCTTGCCTTCTCCCGATGTTAGATGGACCGGATGGTCAAGCAGACTAGCGATCTTGTTGACTTGCTCGTCAGACTCGACGGTGACCCATATCTAGCAAACTTGTCGACTCATTTACGTCTTGCTTGCGGGTCGTGAAGGGGACGCTGCCGATGAATGACAGCTAAGAAGATTGACGTGCACTGAACGGGGGTTTGACCAGGGCGGAACGGCCAAAAAGTAATCGTAGTCAGACGCTCCGCCATTGAGCCACCCGGCCCTCTCTAGAGAGGGAATGTATCCGTTAGACCAGGGCAGGACTCGAACCCGCAACCTCCTGATTGACGACTGAACCGCTTGTTTAGCGGCAGTTGATAGAAGAAGGTTCATTTTGCACTACTATAATCAGCTAAAACATAGTTCCATCACTGATTGATAATCAGCCCAACGACCGCAATTTCCTTCGTGCACCTTCCATGCAGGGAAACTCAGGAAAACAATCTTACTGGACACATCTTCTAGATTCCGCTGTCTCCCAGGGACTTGTGGGCACGGGCAAGCGTCAGACATGAGATCGAGGTCGTGAATAGCGTGATATAGGAATCAGTTGGTTTACAGAAGGACAAGACCAAGGGGATGGAGGAGGAAAGAGCCGGAGTCGTTCGAGGCATTGGGCTGCGACTGAGGGAGACGCAATGGAAGCGTCAGTCGGACGTCCCCAGCCGGCGACCCAAATGAGATGGATGAGAGCCTGCAGATGTACTGAGTGGCGGCCACACCGCGGAACACGCTTGCTGACTTTGTGTCAGTGAGTCATCCCTGGTCGAGAAAGAGATGCTGGCGAACCACGCCCGAGAGCCGAAGCTGCCGACCGTCGCCATAGGGCTTGCGACCGGGGGGCATGATCGCCGTTCTATTATCGTCTTGCCGCTTCGGCTGCCGCCCGGCGCGCGACACGGTCTCGATCATCCTCGATCTACTCAGGATGAGAGGGCAGTCAGCTCACATCAGAGGGCACCGCAAGACATAATACGCTAGGGACACACCGCTGCAAGCGTCCTCGCGCGAATCTCGGCCTGCTCCTCTTTGTTGCTGCGAACGTTCTCGCGGCCCTTCTCAGCCCTACAAATAAGAGCATTTCGTCGTCAGCCCTGCGATCTCTACAGGAGGTCGGAAGTGCCGGTCCGCACCGCTCCTTGATGATGGCCTCCTTTGCCCGGAGGCACGCGTAGCCGATCTTCAGCAGCTCAAGGTAAGAGATGCGCCCGCCCTTCTGGGCACCGAGCGCCGACGGGCTCATCAGCATCGGATCAAAGACCCAGTGCTGCTCGAAAGCAACCGTCTTGGTCCGGAAACCGAGCTGCAGCGCGCGCGGCGTCGAGGTATCAGCCGACGTCTTCAGCTGCTGCGCGCGGTGCGATGACGAGCCAGCCTATTGGGAGTAACGCACCAGGACGAGAGCGTCGCGCCCGCCAGAGATATCGAGCACGTCGCTTTTGAGCTTCCTGGAGGCCGCCTTGATCGACCTGAAGGCCGGATCGTCCGGGTGGTCGACGATATTGCCGGCGATCCTTAGCAGCATCTGCTGGCCGGCGAGCGGCGAGGATGAGAGGGTGAGCTCTCGCTGCTTCGAACGCGGTCATATCAATCAAGCGACGCACGCTGATGAGCTTTTCAGCCTGAATGAAAAAGCTTGAAATATCAGCCGTCTGACTTTGGCGTTGTGCAAGAGGGAGAGTGACGGCCAACGCACCTGAAGGTAGGTGTTGGGTCCAACGAGCGAGCGCTCGATAAAGCGCTGCCAATCGCGCTCCTTTTCGAGCAGGCAGCGCTGTTTGAGCAACTCACCATCAGGGTCGATCTCACCCTTGCTATCTACCGGTGCGAGTCGTGCAAGAGCCGCTGCTGCCCGAGCCTCTCTCGTTGGGCCCGTGCGGGGAAGAGCCTCCTGCGACGAGCTCGAGGCCGGTTTGGTCGAGGCGGCTGGTGCGCCGCCGAGCGTCTGGCCGCGCGCGGGCGAGGAGATGGAGAGGTCGTCGCCGAGCTCGAGATCGTCGCTCGAGGCGTTGGAGGACATGCTTAGGTTAGCGGTGAAGAAGCGGCGAGCCGAGCGATGGAGTTCACACAGGTCGGTGACGGGAAGAGGGAGAGGCACGACCGCTGCGCAGCCTCTTCGTTTCAACGGGATGGGCATCGACGACGGGCGTATCTCCTGTCTCCATCCATCCCCACCGACCCTTTCGATTCAGCTGATCCAGCGCATAAGCAGAAGTTTGAACCTTCCGCGGCGAAGGGCGTGCGATGTACGCAAGAGGGAGCTTGCGGCAGAGGGTCGTGCCGCGCAACGGGCGGTTGCTCCGCTCGTGCATGACGGAGGCACCGGGCCTGCCTGCAGTGCATGCAGCCAACTAGGAGGCTGACCCTGATCCACCGTCGCCCATCCCCAACCTTTCCTAAGCCGGGATCATCCTCGCGGTTCCTCTCAAAGCCGGTGGGCTGAATGGCTAGTCGGACCGAGAGTCCAACCCCAAAGGCTGCTCCAGCCCGTCCTTGGGCCGCTGAGGCCGGCGAGCCCGTTGAACCCGAAAGGCGCTGACTATGTCCCAAAGCAGCGCCTGTCATCGGGCCCTCTCGAGACGGCCTCACCGCTGACCGAAGATGGGACGGGTAGGTGCTTGTCAAGAGGCGTTCAGGGTCTGCTTGTGCGCTGCTTGAACAGGCCGGGCAGGACAGGCGCTCGGTCGAGGCTCTCGTCTGACAGGGGCTGAAGCCGGCCTGGGACGCCGCCCCGTCCCGCGTTCGAGGGCCCAGGCCAATTAACACGACGCCTCGCCTCCAACGCCACACAGGTTCTGCTTCGACATCCACAAGCTTGCGCCCTTATTAGGCTAACGCCACGGAATCCAGGCTCGATCGATGACCGACAGTCTGGCTGACCGTCGAATCAAGCCTGAGGCCTCTCCCGCTGCGCTCGAGCCACCGTGCGGGCACTGACGCCTCCTGCCAAGGGCTAGTCCTCTTTGGTCCGCTTGCACCTCGAGCGCTCTTTTCGGATCTGTTAGGGCCGACCCGCCACCACTGGCCACAGCAGCTGCGCTAACAAGCGACGCAGACGAGGCGTTGTCGAGGCCTCCCGCTCGAGAGGCGTTCTTACTCTCCCGGTTCTGTCATTCTGCTTGGGTCAGGTCTGCTGAACCAGGTCGACGCCAGGCAGCTTGAAAAGAGGTAGCGCTCTATAAAGGAGGGAGTGGGCAGAACGGCAGGACTGATCCTCATCGCCCCTTTCAACCTCCTCCCCTCCTTACCTGCGCCTCGTCCACCTCTCCTTCAGGGGGTCGTCGCTTTGGGTCTCAGTCATCTTGCCTCCGCAACTCCACTTTCCCACATACACTCTCTGGCCAAGATGCTCGTCGACCTGAGCATAGCCGTTGTCGCCCTCGCCTCGACCGCGCTAGCTTATCCAAGCGGCAAGCACTCACAGCTTGAGGCCCGCGCTAGCACCCTCGCGCCTGCCGACGGCATTGCTGCCGGCTTGCCAAATTACTACCTGGCTTCCACCAATCTCCTTCGTGAGTTTGCCTGCTTATATTTTGTCGGGTCGCTCTCGTCTGACGCCCTACGCACATTTCAGAGTTTGCCAATGCCAACGGTTTGGCCGCCCCTCTCGGACAACGGGCCACACTGAGCAATAATAGTGCGACCTTCAGACGTACATCCAGTCCCTATGCTCATGAGCTGACATTGCATGCAATGCAGACTTTGCCATTTGTGGGAACGCTCATTCATCGAGTGCCCTCATCGGCCTCTCCGACAAGACCGCTTGCCACTGGGGCGACAATTCGGGAGGCATCAATCTCAACCTCAAGGCCCCTAACACCCTTGACGCTCTCACCTGCGCAGGCGGCGTCGGCACATGTGGAGGCACACACGGTGGAGGCGCTCTCCAGCTCTACCATAACATCCGGCTGATGGATGCCACGCTTGCGCCGATCCTTCCGACCCAATGGGTCTTCTCTGAGACGAAGCTCAAGAAGAGTGAGTGCCAATGCAAGGCCTTACTGCCTTCTTTGCTCTCATTGACGAGATTCATCGACCTCAGCCAGCAGCCCAGGCTTGAACGGCGGCCTGGTTGCCTTTAGGCAGACGGGCATCGCCACTGCCAGGGACTGTGTCGCCAGATGCGAAGCCTCAACCTTTGCCATCGCCGGCATGCTCAACAGGTTCGTCTACTTACCGATCGCGCGACCGGCTTCGATGCTGCAGGCTGACGCTTTCCTCCGCTATGTCAGCGTCTGCTACTGCGCCAACTCTCTGACTGTCGCGAAGACTAACCTCGTAGACGCGACCGACAATGATATCCTCTGCGGCAACACGGGCGCATCAAGGCAATCTTGCGGTTCGGCCTCCGGCTGGCTCCTTTATCGCCACCAACAGCGGGTCGACTCCAACTACGTTCTTCTTCCGGCTTATACCCAGTCGACGGCATCAGTCGCCGCCCAGTCGTCGCAATCGGTCTCGTCGGTCTCTTTGGCGTCGGTCGCCGCCCAGTCGCTGCAGTCGGTCTCGTCGGTCTCTTTGACTTCAGTTGCTGCGCAGTCTGCCGAATCTGCCGCCTCCGTCTCCAGAATCTCGGCGGCAGCGGCGTCCGTTGCTTCGGTGAACTCGAAGGCTTCTGTTGCTTCGGAGGCATCAGTCGCGTCGGTCGTATCCGTCGCCTCAGTGTCTTCCCAGGCGGCCCTCTCCACGATGTCGGTAGCTTCCGTTCAGGCGGCGCTCGCTGAGCAGTCGATTGCGTCGCTGGTCTCGGTCACTTCGGTCGCCGCGGTCGCAGAGGCCTCGCTCGCCTCGATTGCCCAGGCACAGGCACAGGCAGCGCTCGCTGAGCAGTCGATTGCGTCGCTGGTCTCGGTCACTTCGGTCGCCGCGGTCGCAGAGGCCTCGCTCGCCTCGGTTGCCCAGGCGCAGGCACAGGCAGCGCTCGCTGAGCAGTCGATTGCGTCGCTGGTTTCGGTCACTTCGGTCGCCGCGGTCGCAGAGGCCTCGCTCGCCTCGGTTGCCCAGGCGCAGGCACAGGCGGCGCTTGCTGAGCAGTCGATTGCGTCCCTGGCCTCTGTCGCTTCGGTAGCGGCCGCCGCCGCTGCCGCTCAGCCAACCGACATGTCGCTCCGTGCGACCCACGGCTTCACTTCGACTGGCCTCTGCGTCGTTGACAACGCGAACGGCCGCCTTCTTCGAGGCGCTTCAAAGTCGGATGACAGAATGACGTACGCCATGTGCACCGACTGTGCGTCGCCCTTTTTCGACTTGTGATCGACTTCCTCAGCGGCCTGAGCTTATTCGACCTCGAATTCTTCCTTGCAGACTGCTTCTCGGAGGGTTTCCAGGTCGCCGGTGTCGAGTAGTACGTTCGACGTAGACGCTTCCGCAGGCGGCTTTCTGATTTGCTGACGCCCATCCGCCGTGGCTGCAGCTCGCGAGAGTGCTTCTGTGGCACGCTTCCGGCATCGCCTGCAGTCTCGACGCAGTGTACGTCCTTTACTGATTGCCCACAAGCTCCTGCACACATCCTCGCTGACGCTGCCGCCTGTGTCCTGATTCCTTACAGGCAACATGGATTGCTCAGGGGCACCTGGCAAGAACTGTGGAGGTCCAGACGTACGTCACGAGCATGTTTGGCTCAGGTCTAACCCCGTGCGGATCCGCTCCTCCGTGCTGATTTTTCGTCCCGTTACTCAGGCCCTGCTCATCTTTACAACCTCTGAGTTGCCCGAGCCGAAGCCGATCGCTGAGGTGCCGACCACTGTGCCCGCGACTCCGCTGGCTAACGGCTGGACGACTGCCGGGGCCTGCGTCGTTGACAATGCCAACGGCCGGCTCCTCAAGGGCCCCTCAAAGGTCGATTCTGCCATGACGTACGCCATGTGCACCGATTTCTGCTTTTCGCAGGGCTTCCGAGTCGCCGGTCTCGAGTAGTGCGTACATGACCTGGGGTCGACCGTCGGTTCGACTTCGTACTGACAACCCGTTCTTGGCCTCGCAGCTCGAGCGAGTGCTTCTGCGGCTCCCTTCCGGCTGCAACGACCGATTCGACGCAGTGTGCGTAGCCTTTCCTCTCCCTTTCATAGAGCTTTCCAGACTCGCCGGCTGACCGATTGTGTTTCTGTTTCGTTCTGGCCGCAGGCACTATGACGTGCTCTGGTGCGCGCGGTTTCATTTGTGGCGGACCCAACGTACGTTGTCTGTCTCGCTAAATTGTCGCCCCTCGCCGACGTCTGACGATCTTTCCGCCTGCCGACGATCCGCTGTATGACCAGGCTCTCACCATCTTAACGACGGACGCGCCTTTTGCGTCAACGACGCCTGTGCAACCGAGCGGCCCCGTCCTTTCGGCACAGACAATCCAGCCGAATAGCTGGTCGACGGACGGTGCTTGCGTCCGCGACAACGTCAACGGCCGACTCCTCATGGGCCCCTCGAAGGCCGACCCTTCCATGACATACGCCATGTGCACCGATTTCTGCTTTGCGCAGGGCTTCCAGGTCGCCGGTGTCGAGTAGTACGTCGGCCCCTTCTGCAGGCTTCCCTCAGCTTTGCTGACTTCCGCTTGCCCCACAGCTCGAGCGAGTGCTTTTGTGGCATGCTTCCGGCCGTCACCATGGCTTCGACGCAGTGTGAGTGATCCCATTTAACCTACTTACTCCCGTTGCACTGCCTCACAGACTGTATCATCCGCTTTCCATCTGCAGGCACGATGTCCTGCTCTGGCGATGAAACGCGCATCTGCGGCGGCCCTGACGTGAGTAGCTTGTTTGCCCACCCGGAAGCAGCTAGCATCTGCCAGCCGACTGACTCAAGCACCGTTCATCCGTTTGCAGGCCCTCGTCTTGTTTACGACGACCGCCACACCAGTCGTCCCCACTGTGGCATTGCCCCCCGCAACGCCTTTGCTTGCTGCGACGCCTTTGGACAACGCCGGCTGGCAGGACGCTAACATCTGCGCGGCCGAGCTTCCCAACGCCCGCCTTTTGACGGGCTCCCGCATGGACTCGGCCACGATGACGCCCGACGCTTGCGTGGCGCACTGCGATTCTCTTGGCTTCGACCTTGCCGGCATCGAGTAGTAAGCACCTCTTCTGGTCGGTGACACAGCTGGCTCCTGCTGATCCTTTCGGGCCGGTCCCGCCTGATTTACAGTTCGCAAGAGTGCTACTGCGGACGGCAGAGCGACATTCTCACTCCGACACTTACGCGCTCGACCGCGTGCACAATGACCTGCCCTAACTCGAGTACTATCTGTGGAGGACCGAGTGAGTCTTTCGTCCAAGCAACCGCACCATAAAGGAAAGCTGACCCATGTCCCGCCTCACAGACGCCCTTACGCTCTTCACAAAGCGCCCTGTGCCCCAGAGGCGCATCATCTACGGCCGACAGCGTTGATACGCCGTCAAAAGGCTTGCCTCCGTCGCATTCCAGGTCTTTTCACTCCCTGCCCCCTGTCCCAATCCTCCATTTGCACCTCTTCAGTTTACTTCTTTCCGCTCTGCTTGTACCAGCTTGCCTGCAAAAGCCGCATCTTCCCTCGCTTCCGCAATCTTCATCTGTTGACTCGCCTCTTCGCAATCTTGGCATCTTCGCCGGTTCTCGCACGTCTTGCTTTCCTCTGCCTGCCTGTAATGTTTTTTTTTTTCTTGTCAATGGCGCAGCAATGCACCGGGCACGCACCCGGCAGAGGCAAAGGTCGGGAATGAGCATTGTCTCTAGTCAGGTTTACGAAAGGGCGAATGGACAGAATTGCTACAGCGGACAAAAAATGTCTGGGCCTGGTCATGCAGGCAATGGACGAACGAATGGAAACAGGTATCAGGAGGGTGCGCGGAATAGTTAGTGAGACGTAGTCTAGTACAGTGTTGAGGATATCAAGGGCGGCAGATGACGGCGACAAAAGATGGAAAGGAAAGATGAGAGTGAAGGCGGCGTCTTATCTCAAAGGTGCGTCGGCGTCGCCTGCGCCAGCGAGGCGGCGGACATGCGGCGGGGTGCTGCGCGGCGTTTGACGACAGCGGACGTTCCATCGCCGGTGCAGGTGGCGGCCGCGGCAGGAACGGTGAAGCCGGCGTCGTAGGTGTCGGGATAGGCGCAGCCGCTGATCGGCACAAAGGCGCCCTGCGTGTCTTCTAAGTTTGTCCAGCCGGAGCCAAGGGTGACAGTTGTCGAGCCTTGAGTATAAGTCGCGGCAGGGAGGGTGACCATCGTGCCGGTCGGCGTGCTGTGCATCAAGGAGAGAAACCGTTAGTATGCGATTTTGTAGTGCAGGGAAGTCCTGAGGCCTCGACGTACTAGCGAGGGAGGCCGTTTGCGGGCGTTGCAATCGACATGAGCGAGAGCGGTGGCCAAGGTCGGCTGGCCGTCTGGGCGGCGACGACCTGACCGTCGCCTCCTCCTGTGGCGTACGGCGGATAGTCGCCGTCAAAAAAGATCGGGGCCGGGTCCGTCTTGGCAGCGCATCGACCAATGGCAACACGGGGGTCTCTTGGGATCCACCCCTCCTGAAGGCCGAGCTGAAGAGACGCGACGGAGGTGAGGTAGTCAGCGCGCAGCTCTCGACAGAGACAGCTTTAAAATGACGCTCGCTAGCGTACCCGGTAGTGCCAGTCGGCGGCAGATGCATAGCCGAGGACGCTACTCTCTCCAATCCTGAAGGCAAGAGCATTTGGGAAGACGCCGTCAGCATGAATGTGATAAGACGAGATGTAGTTGCGGGCCGACTCACTTCCACGTCCAGAAAAAGAAGTTTTGGAGAGCGTCAAATTCGTCGAGGATGAGGTTCCGGACCTGGTCCTTCTGCTCGTCGGTCCATTTTCGCCAGTCGCGCCACTGAGAGCAGACCGCTTCCGGAAGAACCGACGTCGACGTGCCGTTTGGCCCAATACCTAAGGCGAGGAGGGCCCTTGTTAGCTTGCGCGAGTGATGGACGAGACTCAAAACACGAACTATTCAACCACCAAGCACAGTCCGTCAGTGCAGCAGAGAATTCGCCCGCGATGGTGACGCCGGTCCGAGACGATGAAGTGTTGGTGGCGCCAGCCCATAGGCAGCCGAGCGTCGACTTTTGAGCGATTGGCATCTCGTACAGCGACTGCGGCGTGGAGGGATCAGAAGATATCAATATTGACGTTGACACTGAGCGTGAGGCTTAGGAATAGCGACGTACGGGATCGAAGGCAAGATACCTGCCGTATGAGCACAGGAGGTTAGCGGAGAAACGAAAGCCACAGGCGCAAACAGCACTCACGGGTGCTGGTCCAAAACGAGTCGGTCGGCGCCGGATGCGAAGCCAGACCAGGCATTAGGTCCAGAAAATTGGTCGATATATGCCAACATGGGCCCCTTGTTGAGGCCGCTTCAGAGGTAAAGATAGCAGAAAAGCGGGGGTGAGGGGGGAAAGACGGCGTTCACTCAAATCAGTCCTTACGTCCTGCATCAGCGGAGCTCGCGTCAAGCCCTGCGGCAGTCATGACCCGCATCGAGCAGCCCGCAGAGGAGGTCCAGACGCCTGAGACGCTGAAAGCACGCACGTAGAGACCCGTAGCGTCCGGTGGGCCTCGAGGTAGAATGACTCGAGGGCGTCTCGCGGGATGACGCTGTTCGAAACTTCATTGACGATGGAGAACCTAGAAAGGGCAGCTGAAGCTCGTAAGCATCGCGACGCGTAAAAGGTTCGGTGCCTGCGATGACGCACATCTGAATGACGTCGGTGTTCTCCGGCCGCGAGGCGAATTGGACGAGCGAGCGCATGACCGAGAGCGACCGCTCGGCATTAGCGATGCCCATCACGGACGCAAGTACGTTGACCTTTCCGACTGAGAAAAGAAGGGGACGTGCAATCAGCTACAGTCGCGAAGCTCGGCTACGGTCTGGTGCACGCACTTCCGCGGCCGGAGTGGTTCTACGCGATGAAGGACGCAAGCTGTCAGATCTGGTAGGCTTGAAGCATCACAACGTGGCACTCACCCATCCGTTCTCTGACGGGGACAGAAAGGCAAGGCGAAAGAATGAAAAACACAGTCGAGTATCAGCAATCAGCCAAAGTGCTAGTCATCCTCAAGACGAACGAGAGCCGGGCAAAGCCTGCTCGAAGTGCATGAGATCAGCTATGCGCTTGTAATGACCAGGAGAACGACCATGACGCACGTGGAGGTCCATGTTTATACGGAGGCCATACTTCCTCGCCCACTTCACGCTGTATGGAAAAGAGCAGCGTGGGCTGTCAGCTGGGAAAAGGCTAAATGCAACTGGGGTTATAAGTCAGGACGCACGCCTTGAGAAAGTAGCTGAGGTAGCAGGAGCAATTTCTGTATTCAGTTCCAAGCAGTAGGATCCAGGCAGAGGCAATCCGATGTCAGACGTACGTCCACGAGACGCGCTCAAGGAAGGGCTCGCCCTCCTGCGTCTCAACCGCCCAGAAGCCGATCGGCACTCGGACGTAGTTGAGGCCGGCGGCTGCGATCTCAATGAAATCCTGCTCGGTCTACTCGTTGCGAGTGTTCATAAGGAAGAAACGTCAGGCAGATTGCGCAGACATGCAAGTGCTCGGCAACGCACGATGAACGTCTCGTAGTGAGCGGTAAGGGCGGCCTCCTTTTCGTCGCCCATGGCCTGGCACAGCGTGTACTCGTCGATGATGTTGACGCCAGTCTTGTTGCGCCACTCTTCAAAGATGCCGGGAGAGATGAAGGGCTCGAGGACCAGCCAGCCACCTGCACAGCGAGACAGAGGCTTGGCGGTTAGCTAAGGCAGTGACAAAAGCAAAGCGCGACGACAAATAAAGCTGCACCGAGATTAACCTGCAGTTGAGCCGCTCAACAGGAGATCATTAGTCTGCTAGAATTGTCTACAAGAGTAATAATGACAGATACTCACGCCGCGGGCGATGTCCTTGCCCCAAGTCCAGGTTTCGCCGATGCGAGGCGTCCAATCGTTCGAGCGGCCGCCCCGGAGAATGCCGCCCTCCTCGGCGTCGGCAAGGTCGAACCGCCAGTCGCCGCCGAACGAGTTGACGTACTGAACTTCGCTGCCCGAGTCGAGCATGACCATCGAGCCATCAACGCCCGAGGTCGCGAGGCTGTTGGCGCCAGGAGTGGCTGACGAGGTCGAACCGCTGCTCCCTGAGCTGCTTCCGGAGCTGCGGCTGCCGGGGTTCTTGTTGCTTTGCGTAATGCCAACAGGGATTGCGATGGCAGCTGCCACAATGAGGAATACGACGAGACCGATCCAAATAAGCCGGCGCGATCGAGGACTACTGGCGGCCATATTGAGTAGGTGGGCGCCAGAAGGTAAGGTCGTGGTCAAGAGCCAGGAAGGAGGACCAAGCCCGCCTGTTGTTTCTTGGCTGCGCGCCCCGCCGAGACTCGAGCCTTGCATCCCTGGGCGCCCCGCTTGCCCGCCAACCATCCGCGCATGCAGCCGGCCCCGCCATATGCATCGCTGCCTTCGTACGTGCAAGCCGTCCGGCTGAAGTTGACAGGTCAAATGCCAGAACACCTCTTTTCTCTCTCTGGCGCATATGTATCCCTGTCCACTCCGCTTCCCTCATCACTGCATAATTTCGCCCAGTCACATGCTTGATCGTCGCGATGGTCCAACGCGCGCCGCCGCCGCCGCCAGAGCTTGCCCTTTTTTGCGACCTCCCAATCGCCTTGTCAACTGCACGTTCACCTTCACCTCACCTTATGCAGCAGAGAGCTAGATGGGTGACAGAAGCATTGACTACGAAGGGATCCGGAGAGAAGGGCATTACGCCTCGAGCCGCTTGCCGATGTTGCTCTTCCAGCCGCGCGACCGCTCGAAGCCATTCTTGTAGCCTCGGTAGTCCTCAAAGGCCTGCATGATGCCCTCCTCGCTGTCCATAACGAACGGGCCGTGCTGAAAGACCTTCTGTCCTGTCAATGGCTTACCAGCAACGAGGATGAAGCGCGTCGACGCGGCCTCGCCGGCCTTGTGACCCGAGACGAGCTCGACGCCTTTCTCCCCTTCGGCCGCCGAAAAGACGACGGTCGTGGCTGACGGGTACGTCTTTCCCTCGACTGTGACTGCGCCGGTTAGGGTGTAGAACTACAGGTAGGAGATAACAGTCAATAGAGGGCGAGGAACTGTAATGGGGCGCGATAGGCCACGCACGAAGGCGGTCCAGCCCTCGGGGATCTCTTGCCAGACTTTGCTCTGGCCGTCCGGATTGACGAGATTGATGTCAAGGTACAGGCAGTCAAAGTTGTCAACGACCTTGCCCTGTGGTAAAGGAGCGAACAGGATATTCAGCAGAAGCACGCAAGAGGCAGCTTACTTGTCGGCATAGGCTCGACATACCTGAGCGCCGTGCGCCTCGCCGGCGATAACCTTGATGGAGACGCCATCCGAGGGCGTGACGGTCGGAATCTCGGCCGCCTTGTGCTCGTAGTAGGCCGGCTCCATCATCTTCTTATCGGCGGGAAGATCGATCCAGAGCTGAAGGCCCGACGGGATTGGCTCGCCCTTTTTGAAGACAGGTAGCTCACTGTGCTCAATCTAAGAAGAGCGCAGGGATTCCTTGATCAGACGCAGTACTAGTTCGCTCAACAGAGATGATTAACGTACGCCACGTCCGGCGACCATCCACTATTACGGGAGAAGAAAGTCAGCAGCGTCGACCAGCGGCTTAGTGTTTGGTCTGGCCACTCACCTGAAGGTCTCCCGCGTCTGTGAGGGACAAGCATAGACGATTCAGTATCAAACTAGGCAATCAGTCACCATGTTGACGCACTGAGGATTCCATGGTTGCCAGCGAAGTCCTGTGAGGCAGGCCAAGCTGGGGTCAGTTTGAAGGTCCCTCCAGGCCGATTAAGGGGCTGCAGCGCGAACGGCAGCTTCACCTCGTGCTCGAAGCTGCCCTGCGTCATGTACGAGACGGTTGACATGCCACGGTGAGGGTGCGAGTGAAAGCCAGACTTCTCGTCCCGGAAGCTGACCTGTTGGCGAAAGAAGAAGATTGAAAGGTAGGATTGGGTCAGCCGGGCAGGAGCAGCGATATCCTTAGGCATCGATGATGAGCGTACGTACCATCTCATCGAGCATTAAGAACGGGCTCACTATCAGCAACAATCACAATTTGTATCAGCTGCTGAGATGGCAACATCATCAGGCAGTAAGGCAGGATGTACGGTTCCGGAGTTGCGCGGAGCCGATCGAGCGGCGGACGGTGGCGCCGACGCCTTCGGGCTGGGCAATAGCCTTGACAGCCTTGACGACGGAGCGGGAAGTTGGCGAGGACATGCTGCCGACTAGAGCTTGCTGCTGCTGCTGCTGCTGTCGGCGGGTGAAGAGGAAGGCGAGGGCGAGGGTGATGAGCGCGGTGAGGAACGGGAGTAGGATAGGTGAGCGAATGATGGGCGAGGCGATGCAGGTCAGGGACTGCTAAGGTCGACGGGGTGCAAGGATCATGGAGATGAGATGTGGGTGAGTGAACGTCAGGAGCGGATGAGAAGCGGGCCTTTAGAAGCTTATGGTTTTGAAGGCACGAGATGTCGTTGGTCAGATCAAGGACGTGGGAACGGGCCGTTCGGGCTGCGAACGGAGATGGCCGCTCGCTCAGCCGGCAGTCCCGGTTTTCCGAACATCGATGCGCCTCGCCCAAGCCCTTCTGAAAGCAGCCGTCGCCCTCGCAGCCCTCTCTGTCAGGTTGGTAACAAGCTGACAGATCATCTGTTCAGCTTGAGGCTGACGAGGAGATGGTCGTCGTCCTACCAGCGTCATGTCAGCCGCAGCGGCCGCTCCGCCTGCGCCCATGGACACGATCGTCACCTTTGGCGACAGCCTTACCCAGGTACGCCCGTCTAAGCACTCAGTTCTCTCTGAAGCAGCTGGCTGACCGAAGCGCGTCCTTTACGCGTTGCAAGACTTGGGAAGAGGGCAGCCTGAATCAGCGTCTCGCCTGTGAGCCACTTTGCCCGGCGCTCGTCGCGGCGCCTCGACGCGTCGTTCTCGACCTAACAACGCTGCCTTCTTGGTCGACCCTTTCTAGATGCCTACTGCCGTGAGCACACACTTCCGCCTAGTACCTCTCGCTCGCGTGTTGTTGACCTCGCCGGCTCGGCACTGCTGCCAGGCAAGCTAGACATCGTCGGCCGTGGCTTCGGAGGTCTGTAGTCTCTCCCCGTCACTGGCACGCTCGCTTACGTCCGTGGAATACAAACATCTGCAGGCTATAACACCGAATGGTAAGCATCTCGAGAGCGCCGCAAAAGACTCCGGACTTTGACTCGCTCCTCGACAAGAAGGGCGTTGCCGATTCTTGAGCAGGTGCGTTGCCAGAAATCATTTGCAGTGAAACGGTGGTCTAAATTACCATCTCCGTCTGCAGATCGTTCCCAAGACGCCCGTGCAGCATGCGCCGCGCATCCGACTCATGACCATCTGGTTCGGTGCCAACGACGCGTGCCTTGCGCCTTCGCCACAGCACGTTCGTCCCTAACGCTCTTGTATCAGTGCGACCGGGCTCTGACACACTCCCTCCTCGACAGCTCCCCATTCCCAAATTCCAGGCCAATCTCCGATCGATGGTCTCTCACGTCCGCGAGTATTCGCCTTTGACCAAACTGCTCCTCCTTACGCCTCCGCCAATTCATGGACCGACCCGCGCGGCGCTCATGGCACCACAGCCGCTTGACCGAGCGCAGGAGACAACCAAAGCCTACGCTCAGGCAGTTCTCGAGGTCGGCGAGACCGAAAGCGTCCCCGTGCTCGACGTCTTTGCTGCGGTCGAGCGCGCGCTCGGGGGCGATCTCGAGCAGGCCGCTGGCCTCTTCCGCGATGGCCTTCATCTGAACCGGGATGGCTATCAGGTGCATCTCCCTTTGGTCTCACGTGACCGGTCTATGACTGACTTGTGTACCTCCTCTCGCTGGCAGATTCTTTACGACGCTTTCGAAAACGTTGTCCGCGCCGAATTCCCCGAGCTAGACAAGGATGCACTCGCGCCCGTCTACCCGCTCTGGGCCGACATCGATCGGACCGACATCGCCAAGAGCGTCGTTCCGCGGCCGAGGGACGAGCTTTGAATCAATGCCAGAATCTTCTTACGCTCGACAGTCGACAGACGCAACGGATTGCCGACGAAAAATGTCAGTTCTTGAGCGGTGATCAGCACGTTGCCGGAGGAGCTGACGGAGGCGCCGCACAGGGTCGACGGCTCTTGGCAGTGAGTGAGGTGGAAGCAAAATGGGGTCGGTCCAAGAACCCCTTGCATCCCTTCTTCTGTCAGCGCAACTCTGATAAACGAGATCGTCAACCTTGTATTGAAGGTCTTCTCAAGGTCAGGCAGATGTCGTGGGTTGATGCACGCAGCTCGAGCTTATATCGACCACTTCGTGAAGCATGTCAGTTCGGCTGTTTCAGCACGGTGGCGATGCTTCGAGGCCTTCCGTGCCGGGTCTGCGGCCACAGTTCCACGATTGTGCAGCTTGAATGGCTTTACGAGGCATGAAATAAGGGGTAGAAGTGATTGGAGAAAGGGGGAGGTTATGCTACAGGGGACGTCTGAGCGAGGTGCAAAAGGTAGAACAGTCAGCACACGGAGTCAAGCGAGATAGATCGGGAGGGGTAGAGAAGCAGGCATAGTAGTGTAGATTCAGTGAGTATGATCGTGGTAGTGAACTTCTCGGCATCGCACTCTGCCCTCTACTCTCCTCGTCAATAGACGGCCCCAAGACGGGGCTGATGTCCAACGACGAAGATTTGGAGGCCAGAGCACTGCCACCAAATGCCCCATAATGGGTACATCATGTTGAAAGAGTGTTGGGAGATGTTTGAGCAAAGTGACGCACGAGAAATAGCTGTGTCTTGAGGAAGGGAGGTCGTTGACAGGCGGGAAGAGCGGCCTGAACGCAACGCTTTGAGCTGGCCAAAACGAGCGGTCGCGCGACCAGGCCCTAGCGACGGCCTGGTAACGCGATGGTCGCCTCGAGCCGACGATGTCGACGGCCTTGCACGATCATCCGACCTTACTGCCTTGACGAGTCTGAATTGACGGCTCGAGTGTCACCCTCCGGTTCATCACCTTCCTGCGACAGGTACTCCAAGGCGCGGCGCACACCGTTGAGCTCAAACTTGCTCGCCCCGACCTGCTCCTGGCGACAACGCAGCGACCTCCACCCCTCCTCTCGCACCTGATTGACCCAGCTCGGCGACCCACTCGGCTCCCATAGCACGCTAGCGCCCTTCCTCTAGCATGTCATCGTCAGACCTCGCCTCAATCGCCGAGCTCCCGCAGAAGGAGCGCCTGCCGGCTTACCTTAGCCTTCTACCGACGCTCTACGCGTCGCCGCTCCCAAGCTTGCCGGCACTCATCGCGCACCTTGTTCAGGACTCCGCCGTCCCACTGCTCATCGGCCGGCAGGTCCTTGCGCAGGTTGTTGAGGATCTCTTAAACGGTCGGCTGACGGCCACCCAGGGCAAGACGGACGAGGCCGAGGTCCGGCGCGAGGTGCTAAAGCAGACGTTGGCCGCAGTCGGCTCCCACAGTGGCAACTACGACGAGCAGGTTCGAGCCATGGTCTGCTCCGGGCTGATCCAGTTTTCGTCGCTGACGGGCTCCTCACTGTACGCGCGCTGGAACAGGTCTCTAATCTGAAGCTGCAGTTGGCAGAGCTGCTCGAAGCAGACGAGGACTGGCAAGAGGCGGCCAAGGTGCTGATGGGTGTTCCCCTCGACTCGAACAACGCGTACATCCTCTTTAACCCGGTCTGAGTGCTGCATGCCCAGCTTACACTCTCATACACGTGACCCTTTATGCAGCAAGATGAATGAGACGGACAAGCTGAAGCACCTGATCCACATCGTTCGGCTTCTGATTGAGGTTCGTTTAAGCTGGGCGTGCTCGAGCCCCCTTAATGCTGTGCTGATGATTCATGTTGATCCTCACTTGACACAGGTCGGCGATGACGGTCAGGCCCAGTCCTACTTCCACCGGGCGTCGGCCCTGATCCACAACTGCGACGACGCGGGGACGAAGCTCGCCTACCAGCTCTGCAACGTGCGCCCTTTGCGCAGCCTGCTGCCCAATGATCGCTCTGACACTCTGGGTTCCTCCGCTTCACGCAGGCTCGACTGCTCGATTTCTCCCGCAAATTTAACGAGGCTGCCCTTCGATACTTTGAGCTCAGCTGGAACCGGGAGCTCGCTGAGGAGGACCGGCTTCAGACCCTGTTAGGCTTGTTGCTCGTATCCGGCCGTAAGAAAAGCAGACTGACATCCTTTGACATCGTCCATCTGTCAGCTCTGCCTCGGTAGTCTGCTGCATTCTGGCCCCAGCAGGTCCGGCTCGGCTTCGGATGCTCTCCTCGCTTTACCGAGACGACCGTGCCTCCTCGCTCTCGTCCTTCCCCGTCCTCTCCAAGATGTTCCTCGAGAACGTCATTCGCCCGACCGAGGTTGCTGAGTTCGCTAAGGAGCTCCAGCCGCACCAGGTCGCTCGACTGCCGAGCGTCAAGGGTCTTGTCGTTGACGACAGCGATGACGAGGACGCGGGGGGGATGGCGGTCGACGAAGGAGAGAAGCGGAGCGAACGGGTTGGGCCGGAGACGGTCCTTGACCGTGCCGTCATGGAGCACAACCTGCTCTCGTGCTCAAAAGTACGCGCGACGTCTTGCCACTTTCTTTGGTTATCACGCTGATTGGCCCACTTCTGCTCGTACACAGCTCTACGTCAACATCTCATACGCTGGTCTCGGCGCTCTGCTCGACCTCGCTCCGGCCGGGGCAGAGTTTCTCGCCCGGCGAATGATCGAGCAGGAACGGCTGCGCGGCTGGATTGAGTGCGTAGCATGTTTCCTCGCTCAGCGCTTTTTTACCAGTCGCTGATGGTGCCCGCGATCTTGTCCGTCTGCCTTGCGGCCTTTGCAGTCAGATCGAGAAGCTCATTTGGTTCGAGAACCGGGTGCGCTCTCGACCAACACCCTTCGCTAGACTACTACTTTCCAGACTGACATGTGGACCGCATGCTTGTCGCCCAGGATACCGAGGCCGAGGGTCAGACAACGGCGGGCGGGCTGGGTGAGGTTGAGAAACGACCCCTCGATTACCAGGGCCTGAGCCTGACCGAACGCTGGGACGCCAATATCGGCCGGACGGCCGAGAAGGTGCGCATCCTTTCTCGCTGCTAAGTGCTTACAAAACTGACCGTCCTGTGCGCCCACTCGCACTACCTGCAGGTCGAAGCCATCGCCAACCTGATCAAGGCCCGCAACCTGCTCATCCCGCTCGACAACCCGGCCCGACCGCCGAGCACGGTTGAGATGGCTTGAGCGTACTGCCCTCTCTTGCGCCGACGCTGGCTCCGAGATGCTTCCGGATTACTTTTACGATGCCTCCATTGACGACCCTACTTGTGCCGCGGGCCAGTCAGGAAGATGCTCGAACTTGGGGAAGGAGTCAGCGTGCACGTCAGCCGGCGGACGGGGTTTGCCGCGAGAGGGCGATCGAAGGTGCGAGGCCCCGCTGGCGCCGACCTGCCCCTTGCGGTTTTCAGACTCCGCCGTTCGACCCCTGGAAGCTTGCCCTCGCGGGGAGCGCGGCTCGCTGAAGAAGACAACCAGGCCCGGCCCTTCTTCGCTCTCGCCCTTATCCACCACCCCCCACCACCAGCAACGACTGCCATCCTTCATCCGCATCACGTTCGGTTGGTCCCACCTCTCCGGCCGCAAAAGTCTCCCTTTCTTTCAAGGCACATTCGTCCTCAACCCATCCATCCACCCACCCATTCCACACCAGTCGCCACCCGGCCGCATCTCGGTCTCGCCACCGGCCTCGCTCGAGGTCGGACCGGTTGTCTGTCCAGCAGCAGCGTCGGCACCGAAAGAGTCCCCTTCGCACCCTTGACAACGAACGCCCTCTCCCGCAGAACCCCTAAAGCAAGTATCTCTTCGTGAGTACGAACCCAGGGGGGAAGCGGGCAGCACAGGAGCCGTCTCCTCTCGTCAGCCGCCACATCGGAATCGCGCAGAGAGGAAGGAGGGCGAGGAAACCCCCTGGGCCCTCGCCAGCCGCACCAACCGCTTCAGGACGACGCTGTGCCTCCGTGGCCGCGACCCAAAAAAGTATGTGTTCCTTGTCAACCGCCTGGATGGCCGCTTCGAGTTTCGAGACGATGGTCCCTTGGTCCGCCTTAGTTGCCGCGCCCCTTGCCTTTGTGGCGTCCGACTTCACCGTCCGACGCCCAGGGCAGGCCGGACAAGGACCTTGGTGTGCCCTGACCCCTCTAGCTCGTCGTGCGCTACTCCTCGCACCCGACTTTGGCCAACAAGCCCTTTTGGTTCGCACACCGTCCTGAACATTCGAGTGTGTCTTTTCGTCCCCCGCCCCTCGGTTCAAATCGCCTCTCCCGACCAAAGAGAGAGAAAGCCGTGAAGAAAAAGAAGAAGCGCCAAGTGTCCCTCGAGCCACGGTCCTTCCCCTCCTCTCTTCCCGTCTTTCTCCCTACGGCCAGGAGAGCGGTTCCGAGGGGCGGTGCTCGTCATCGTCCTTCCTTTCCTCTTATCCTCATCTGCCAACCCCGGTGGGCTCTGACGGGTCCAGGCTCCGTCCCTGCCCTCTTCCCCCAAAACCCGAACCTTCTGCCGGAGAGTCTTCTCATCGTCAAATAGCGCGGGCCTCTTCCGGTGTTGTCCCTCGATGGTTTAGTAGTAAAAACGCCCTTGTGCTTCTTATCTTCTTCGTCGCGCGGCATCTCCACGTCGTCGGCTCGGCGGACCTCTTGACATCCCCTTGTCGGGGGATAGATGGAGCGTTCGTCGAGTCGGCGGCTTAAGGGGAGGAGCTCGAGCACTTGTTCGGTGCTGGAGGGGGGGCTGCAAGGCCTTGTCCCTGCCCGCCGTCGAGTGACTTGGGTTGTCTCTCCTTACCCGGGCCCTCACTCGGTCCGACACCTAATCGGTCGTCTGGATCGGGAGAAGGCTCGGGAGGGCGGATGGAGACTCCTCACGGGAAATCTCTTTTCGCCCATCCCTTTTCTCTCGACGTGCCCTTCGACCTCTCAGCGTTGCTGAGTGCGAGGGAGCGTCGTGAGTATCGGGTCATGAGATCATGTTAGGGGTCGCTTACAAGACACAGCTTTGAACAACCTTCAGACGCGAATTATCGACGACGAAAGGCAGACTTCTGACGAACCGCGCTCGCATCGAGTGAGAAGCCAACAGTAGTGACGTCGCCATATCATAAGGCGCCCTCAAGCCCTCGGCTTTCAACCTCGCTTGCGACCCGGCGCTCGAGCCAGGCACCCCACTCGGCGCAACGACTCGCACCGAGGCGGACAACCTCCATCAGCTCGCCCGGGGCGAGGGCGACGCCGCCAGTCTTGGAAAGCATGTTGAGCTCTGCCGAGTCAGCGTGCGCTGAGGTCGAGGTCGATGAAAGGGAGAGGGTGAGAAGAGAGGGTGCGAGAAGGAGCTCAGAGAGCGATGGGTCGAGGATCGGCGGTAGGCTGATGAGAGGGCGATTGAGTAGCGTTGAAGAAGATCAGAATGTAACAGAGGGACACAAAAAGGCAGCAGAGGTCAGAGAAGCTCGCGCGGTTAGATTAGTGTATCAAGGTTGCATGACGAACCCTTCAAAATAGGCGAATGTGATGCAGAGCGGCACGTGATGCAGCGAGAGCGGGATGGGTGGTCGCTGGCTTGGCGGGAACTGGGAGAATCCACAATGACGTGGGTCAGCACCTCCTCGTCGACTGCCTCTCCTAATGTTGAAGCAGAAGACGGAAGCGACGGACCATCTCGACCTCGCCGCCCGTCACCTCCCACTCCCACCGTCGGAAGCCTCGCAGGCCGGCCATGGCTGCCATGACGGCGCAGTCGAGCAGATTGCCGTCGTCCGAGAGCGGATGAAGCGTGATCTTGAGATGCAGTACCTGCGGTGTTCGAGTGAAAGAGAGGTAGAGCAGAGTATCAGTGCATTGCGCGCGAAGGGATAGTGGGGGCCATGTAGCTAGCTAGTCCGAAGGAAGACATGAATAGTACCTTTTCGCCGGCGACGATGCAGAGCGACTCGCGGTCAATGGCATCAGCCTTGCGGATGGCCCTCTCGAGAAGCAGGGACAGCCGCGTTTCCTCTTCCGATGATCTGGACGACGGCAGAGTGTTGCGAGCACGCAGCGCAGGGACGCGTAGCACAGTCGATCGACCGACACGAACAGGAGCGAAGCAAGGAAGGGTCAAGAGCACAGCGTCAACACGACAGTCGCTTGACACACAGAGAAGCGCAAGGACGCACCGCATGGTCTCGAACGAAGTCGAGGCCATTGGCGATAGCTCAAAGTGGACGGTGATCAAGCCCTCGTACGGTCTGTCGGACCTCGGCCGGACCACTGACGACGACACTCGAGCGAAGACACTGGCGCGGGGAACAGCTCGTCAACTTGCCGCTTGAGCTCAGGCCGATCTGCTATCGTCCAGCTTGGTCTGCGAGCCTTGCTCAAAACGCACCTTGTCTTGCCGAGCCGGCACTCAACGCCGCCATCCTCGCCGCCGACCCACTCGAGCGCCCAAGGCCGAGCCTCGTCGAGCCTGCGCCCGTCTGTGCGGACGCCTTCGCGGATGGCCGCAAGTGTGAAGTCGCGCTGAAGATGTGAGGGTTCTGGATCCTTGGGCATGATTGAGCAATCCTTGCAGCAGCAGGTTAATCTGGAGAAGGTGAGGTGGGGAGAGATCGGACGGAGTGCCAGTTCGTAGGTCGAAAGACCTGCGGCTGGCGGCGGCAGCTCGTTCGAGTGCCTTGGGTTGCGCGGCGTCAGAGCGCTCTTGCGTTCAACCTCGACCTGTGCTGGGCCGCCCTTCTCCTTCCTTGCCGTCTTTCGTGTAGCTCTTGTTCCATGTCTGGTCGGCTGCTGTCGTCCTCGGGCGCCTCCTCGTTCGTCTGTCGCTGCGTTTGCTGTGCGTCAAGCGGCATCGGACTGATCACCTCTCGCGCTCGCTTCGCTCCTAGCAGGTGGAGAGCCCGCGCCGCCGTCGCGCGCCCGTACAGCCCCGTCGCCGGCCGGTCGGTCGTCGTGCTCGGACCAGACGTCCTGCGGCCCAGCTCGGCTTCGTACAGCACAGGCTCGTCGGCAGTTCGCGTGCCGTCAATAGGGAGCGTCCTCCAGGCGCCGCCAGCATCGACATTCTGGCAGTCGGCGTCAAGGTCAACGCGCGGCTTGCATTGGGCGGCCGTTCGGCCCGCGGAGCTTGGGACACCACATCCGCCGCTGTCGTCGTCGTTGACCGCAGTTCCTTCAGCAGCCCCATCGACATCAACGAGCACAGCACCACAGCTGCCATCTCTCGGCTTGCCGCCGGCCGACCTGCCACCTATTTACCCCAACTCGCCGGCCTATGACGCTCGGCGCTTCACCTCGGTCCCGCAGCCGCTGCCCTCTACGGCCGCCTCAACGCCCGCTCGGGCTCTGCCGCCGTCACATCCAGCCTCGCCAGCCTATCTGCAGGCGACAACGCTGCAACCGGTGAGGCGAGACTCATTTGGGCCCGTCATTCCGCTCAAGCCGACGCCGCCACCGCGTGACATGCCGCCGACGCCGCCAACGCACACTGGACTCTGGAAGATGTACTTTCTCGCAAAGGAGTACTTTCGCTTTCTCTACGGCGGCGTCAAGGAGAGCTACGCCGAATGGCGTGAGAAGAATCGTATCCGGCGGGCGATGATTCAGGAGGGCCACCAAATGACCTACCGTGACCTGGTTCTTTTCCGGCGCGTTAAGAGCAACAACCGCCGGTGCGTCCCTTTTGTTTTCGTAGAGTGTGCTTATCTGCGATTGCTGATGGCTTGATCGTACCGCGGTATGCCTTTCTAAGGATGCTGCCCTTTCTCTTCCTCGCCCTGACGATCGAGGAGCTCATTCCTCTTCTGATTCTGTTGTGCGTAGACCACTCTGTCATCCCGACTCGCCGCCTCATCCCCCTGACCACGCCTTGTCTCTATCTTAAGCGCTCCGCAATTCGTGCCGACAACCGGCCTACTCCCTTCGCAGGCAAAGAAGATGCAGCGCGATCTCGAGGACAAGCTCGTCCGGCACAGATCCGCCGTCTACACCCGACTCACGCGAGCGGGAGGTGTCAACCCGGAAGACGGCACGCCCGTCTTCCCCGGCGGCTGGCGTGGGGACGGCTTTCTCGAGTGGAAGAGTGAGGAGATCAAAGAGATCTTGAAGTGCGTCGTTTCGACAACCGACGAGTGTCCGTCGGCGTTGCTGCGCCTCAAGCTGATCTGTCACGCTTTCGCAGGGTGTTCTCGTGGCCGAACCGCGAGCCCACCCGGTCTTATTTGGAGGATCACGCTCGGAATGTCGTCTCGTGCGCCGTTCACCTTTGCTCTCCATCAAGGTGATTTTTCACGGCTGACCCTTATCTCGCCCCTGTCGCAGCTTCCTGGAAGAGGACGATCGCTTCTTGAGCGACCGCCCTCCGGCTGAGGGCTTCACGGCCGACGAGTTCCGGCGTATTCTTTCCGCTCGCGGCCTGTACGTGTAGCCGTGAGCTTCGGAGTATTGGCACGAGTGACTGATTCCACTCGCTTCTCCCTTCAGGCTCTCCGTCGACATGCCCGAGGAGGACCTGCCAGCCAAGCTTGACGCCTATCTGACTGCCTACCGTGCAACTCCTGCTTTCCACCCATTCGAGTACGTCTTCCGCGACATTCTCGCGACGCAGCCGGAAGCTGCAGCTGCGCTCGCCGAGCGCGACGCCTCCAAGGCGCGCGAGGAGGAGGTCGAGAAGGCTGCCAACGGTGGCTACAGCGGTTGGAAGGCGGTTGCCCGCAAGGCATTCATCGAGAGTGATCCGCTGCCGACGATTGAGAAGACGGTGGAGAAAAAAATGGTCAAGCCGACCGATCCGGGACTGAGCCGTAAGCCTTCGTTTCCACTCTCTCATGGTCCGCCGCTGATGTTAACTGACTCGGATGTTGCCCATTGCAGCTGTCCACACCCTGCCCAAGGCCTCCCTCTCGCCATCGCTCTCATCGCGGCCATCAAAATCCACCGCGCCGGTGGAGCCTACAAGCTCACTTCGGTCTCGCTTGGCGCACGATCCGTCGGCCCCCGAGCCCTCTTACCCATCCGATCCATCAGCGCCGCCTCGTTACCAGCTCACGGAGGGTCCGAAGCCTCCGCGCCCCTCTGGTGGCCGGCCAGGTTCCCTTTCAAAGCGGGCTCATGCAGCTAAGCTGAACGAGGGCGTATGAGATGCTTTCGCACAAACTGTGTCGAGGGCCCGTAGGTTCAAGAGAGGACATGCGCGAGGATCATGGACAGCGTTGAGATCTCGATAAAGCAGGCGTCCGAGCCGAGCGACAAGATAGACGTTGGCGGCGGGCTTGCTGATTCCGCCCCAAGCGATATTTAAAGGGCAGCGTAGGGCTCAACGCTGACGCTGACGTGCAGCAGATTATGCTTTCGCGCATCAGGGTAAGTGTCCCGCTGCCGATCAAAGGACATGCAGGCGCCGGCGAGTTCGTCCTGCTGGAGCTTGCGTCGAAAGCACACATCAGTCGTAAGCGTCGCAAGAAGGCACAGCAGCTTTCCACAGGTCATCAAACGGTTTCGAGCAAAAAGATACGCGCGCAGGAAGGAGCGAGCAGGGCACGATATGTCAGCGCGCGACGTGCTCTTACCCTTCGGACGGCCTGGTATCAGGACTAAGGGAGTAGCCCCTGCGCTCTCTGACTGTCCGAAGCTCAGCTCGCGCCGACGGGCTTCGCAAACTCTCCGCTTGACGCCGGCCAGACAGAAGGGATACAGGCGAGGCCGTCGCCCCTTTGGTCCAGGCGACGAGGATGAGCGAGCCTGAGCGTGCCAGGGCGGGTTGAGGATCGGATACGCGGTGAGTGGCCGCCGGAGAGGAAACAGAAAGCCGACGACGCGCCAGCACGACGGGGAGCGAGTAAACCACGTCCTCCAAGCCCTTCCCTTGGAGCAAGGCTCTTGGCAGGCATGTCTCCGCTCGGTACGACCTCGAGCAGACCTGCGCGACGAGTCGACAGCCTATGGCATATCCGCTGTGAGCAAGCCAGCCGCCCGGCTTTGGCCAGCAGCAGGTGTACACAAGCAGAGCAGGATGGTGCCCCGCCCCGCGGCTCAGCGGCCAGCGCCGAAGCCGGGCGAGTCGCGCGACGAAGCTCCGCCGTCGGTCGTCGGCTGCTGGCTCGCAATGAGGGAGATGGTCGATAGCGACAACGGCGACAAGCATCAGAGGACACCGAACCATCACCTGCTACCTGCTCAGGTCCGTCGCACTACCTCAGATGAGCGCCCATCGATGGAACGCAGGCTGACAAGGTCCTGTCGACAGCCTTCCCTTCCTCCGCAGCCTCAGCCCACGCGCTCCTCCCTCCATCACACACACACCACCCGATGCCTTTGCTTGACTCGATGGCGTCCTCCGACCCTACGACTGCCCCTTCATCTGGACCTGCCTACCTGCGCACACTGCCGGCCGTGAGGGCCCGGTGCGCTGAGGTCTACGCCCTCGCCCAGGCCGGCGAGCTCACCTACTTTGACCTGCACGAGGACAAGCTGCCGGCCGTCGTCGACTACTGCGCCCGCATCATCCAAGTCTGTCTTGAGTCTTGCCAGAGCTGGCTGCTGATCGCTCGTGTAGTCTGACCGTCTCGTCTGCTCTCTCGGCCGCTGGCAGCGCGACTACGGCACCGACTATGCTTCGGTGAGAGGCGGCAAAGCTTGGCTTGCCGGCCACCTTGTCGCGATGACTGACGCCCCCTTTACCTCGCCACTCCCCCCCCCCCCTGCTGTTTGCCGCCGGTTCCAGATCCCGCCCCACTCACGCTGGCGACACTTTACGTCACCCTCCCTCAAGCCGACCGAGTCCCTGCTCGACCCCCTGTTGGCCTCCTTTGCAGCGGCTGGCGTT